>JAGTTH010005958.1:0-85215 GCA_022606485.1 Agraylea sexmaculata | reverse complement strand
TTTTGACAAGCTTGTCATCATCAGACACAATTTTTTTTTTAAATGAAATTCTATCAAGCAAACGATGTTATTCTTGATTTTATAAATTAAGAATTTGCTTTCAAGCTATCGTTTAAATTAGTGTCTTTTTTATAATATAAATATGTTCAGGTTCAATATTCACTAATTCTGTATAATTTTGAAGGCGGTTTTTTCAGCTTATTTCATAAAAAAAACTGATTTTGTGTTCACAATACATTATAATCTTATACATATATTTTTTTAATCGCATAAAAATGCTTGTGAGTGTTTTTTTACAGACAAAACAAAAAACTATATAAAACAATAATACTATGCAAATAACATAGAATTAAATAACAAAAAGTGTAGACGACAATGTTTTCTATATTGACAAGTTCGCTCCTACAAAGCTATGTAGGTGGCAGAATTGGTGGGAAAGAGATACAAATGAAATGACGCCTGATTTTGGTTTAGTTTAAACATGTCGGACATTGATTAGAGCAGATATGTAATCATTTTTTTCAGAAAAAGAGAAATCAGAACAAAGACAAATATAAAAAAATGATAAAGTTAATTTTCAAATGAATTAATGATGATAATAATTATGAAAAAAAAAACACAAGAAACGTAAATATTTTTAAATAAAACATAGCCTTGACGTCTTTTTGGTGATTCTGTATGCATCAAATCAAAATCAGCAATATGGATGAAAAAAATATTATTTCCAACATTTCGTTTTCTTATTGTAAGATCGACTATTTTTTCATAATTTAAATTATACACTCAACATATTAATACACACAATTTCATTGTTTTGTTTGACAAAGTACCACATATATTTTTTTTTTACCACCACAATTTGATTTTCTCCGCAGAATGGATTATATGATAATTTTTGATAGATGGCAAAAAGCAATTACGACCGTTTTTAATCTGTACGCAAACCATTTTAAAATTGGCAGTACTCGTGCATTATTATTTTCATATTGTTTCACTTTTATTATATTTAAGAAATTATAATCTGCATGGTGAAAAACGTGGTTGTTTTAATGTAAATTCAACCCGTCAGTCTGCCAACTTAATGTCATTTCTCAGTTTCAATCTCGAACTATTAAATTCAAGACTCACATTAAAAATACATACTTCGTCAGTTTGAAATGAACACATTTTATAAATATTACAAAGTAACCTGCGTCTACTTAATTATTAAATTCGTGCTTTCATTGATTTTTTTTCCGATGGATTGGTTGCTGAATTTTAGGGGTATTTGTGGATAATTCAATATTCTTCACAGGTACTTGTATCGTAAACTATTTAATAGCTTCTACTAAGCAGCTTTATTATGGTTCTTTATACCGTTCATATGTGCAATAAAAAGTCATTAAAACATGGTATGATCCCTTTTAAAAGCCAAGGTCAATTTTAAAGGAAAAAACGTAATATGAGATAAATAAATTTAACTAATACATCATTAAAAATGACTACAATGTAAGTGTTTATTGTTTAGCAGTTAAAGATGATTAATAAAATTTTGTTGCATATTAAATTATAGGCACTATACTATTTAATAATTTATTTTGTTAAGCAGTAAAAAATATTTGTGATTCGTTATTGTTAGATTTTGCTGTAAAAATATAGATTTGACTTTGACACATTCATTATGAATATGCCATATTTATATTTATTAACAGATATTATAAAATATTTATAAATAAATACTGCATATTCAATTCAAATGCCCATCAATAAGTGTGGAATAAAATAATCATAATATGTTCTACATCTGGACACTATTTTATCAAACTTTAATTTTTTTTATCTCAGAGAGAAATATTAGAAACTTTATTGTTTTAATTTCATATTAACCATTAGTTAAGTATCATAATGTGTATTTTTTAATTTAAATTTATCAGTATTAATTTGATTTGTCCAGAGGTGACTTGTGTCCACTGGACAGAGTTTGTACCTTTGGACTTTGGACATAAATCATCATAATTTTAGTAAAAAATGTTAAAATGAGTGCAACTCAAATAATTCAATTCTATAAAAGACATCGTTGATTGAATTCCCAAAATTAAAAATTATATATATTAGTAATGTATTTAATACGATATTAAGGTTTTTAAGTGGACTTGTAAAAATCACATTAAGCATTAGTTAAGTAGCATATTGCATATTTTAATATCATTATTATAAATTTGATTTTCAATGGATTAAAAAAAACAGTTTTCGTCCAGGTATAACGGGTGTCGTACCTGTGGACATAATTAGTCTTACGTCTGGACAAATTTTGTACATTTGGACACGGTAAATAAAAATCACAATACTTTAAATAAGGGAAATTTTGTAATGATAAAGTTTATAGAGTATATAACAAAATAATAATGTATTTTATATCACATTATAGTCTCTATCTAGAGCCGCGTTAGTGTGACGAATTCGTGAGTGAGAATCTCGTGTTCGATCCACGGCGATCCGTCAAAAACGGTGTCACTTGGTAGATCTACTAGATCTGAAAGACTCATTGCTGTGTGGTGGCCTGGGAAACTTCCTATACTATATATTGTCCTGTAAAGGCAAGGCCTGGCCAACCCCTAAAAAGGGACTCCCATCAATAGGGAAGGCGACACGATTTATTCATTATAGTCTGGCATTTTGACTTAATTTTTTTTGAATAACACGGTTTGGATGTTCTGAAAGTTATATAATTTTTATTTTAGATTAATATGAAATAACAGAGGATTATTATAATTAGCAGAAAGAAAGAATAAAACAGAACCAAAATGTGAAGTTAGTTTATTATAATTTTTTTGTGATATTAAAAAATTGTGATTAATATATATATATATATATATGTATTTATATATATATAGCAGTATAGCATATATATATATATATATATATATATATATATAGTATATATATATATATATATATATATATATATATATATATATATTAATATTTATATATTAATCACAATTTTTAATATCACAAAAAATTATAATAAACTTAACTCTCACAGTTTAAATCGTTTCATTTCCTTCTCAAGAATTATAATAATCCTCTGTTATTTCATATTAATCTAAAATTAAAAAAAATGTGATTAATATAGGCTTATATATATATATATATATATATATATATATATATATATATAAATATCAGGGTCGTTAATAAATTAGCTCGTCTCTGGGCATGTCTTAAGTTTAATAATTGGTTTACGAACAGAAGAAACAAAGTGTAGGTGTTCATAGTTAAAGAAATAATAAACAAAAGTAGTCCTGACAAAGCAAACGGGGCGAGCAAGTGTTAAAGCTGGAATCAATGTATGGGTTTGTACTTGGAAGATAATCCTATAGCAAGGATATGGTCTGTCAGTATTCTAGTCACATTGACCATCAACCACCCACTCAGCCACCCCCAGACCACCCCTTTCTAGAAGACGTTGTGAAGCGTACTTTGTCACCTTCAACATGACCATCATAACACAAAGTCAGAATGAATACAAACGATCCTTTGATGACATTATAATGCCTAAATATTAATATTATTATAAGAAGAGTGACAGTAGTTCGGCGCTGCGGTGTGAGAAGGCGTGTTTTAATTTTGAAAAAGGCTTTATAAATTTCAATTATCCAGATTTACAGTGCAAGCCTCCTTCGGCACAGCTCAGCTTTTATTTCATTAACGTTTTAATATACTCACTATCTGCCAATAATCAACTTCATCTCTCACTTTTGTGTACTATCATAGATATAAACATAAGATATCGCATTAGTGGCTAAATGCGTGTTTAGTTCAAGTGGATCAAGTGACCAAAAACATGAGTTACCTGGCAAACATTATACTGTAAACATGTCTCTTCATATCTTCAGTTATATTTCACAGTAAAATGGGTAAATGCATTGTTACTACATGTCATATGGACTCAAACATACACTCAAATACATCTAGGCTCACTTTTTACCAAACACTACTTCTTTAACATGTTACAAATATATAAGTATTGTCACAACCACTCTCAGTGGTCACTAGAAATGTGTTGAGTGAGGGAGACACACTTATGCCTTTTCAAATAGGAGAGAAGAGTGTAACAATACACGGACTACACGAAATTGAACGAATTATTTATATGCAATGCGATATCTATGACATATATACATATAATAGCCCAACGTGTGTGTATGTAATTGTTTTCCAACTATGTGTGTTGCCCTTAGAATATGATTGAGGTTTCACACCGAAAAATAATAATACACACATATCAACAATTTATTGTCTGTTAGTGATCTTAACTATTACTAGTTACACAGATCACCGACTTAATAATCAGTATTTACCTTACATTACAGGAAATCAGAGTAAAGCAGGATCAAGGCGATCGATCGGGATTTTATTAATCTAGTCGTAATCACCGAACCAATCATTTTTTGATGCGGGATTTGAATCCATTTCCACAGTATTTGTGGCCATTATACTAAAGCATGCATACATTTATTATTTAATAATATATTTTTAATGTTATAATAAGCGAACAAGTATATATTGTTTTGTATTTATATTTGATATTTTTAATAATGCCTAATGAATGAGAGTTTATAAAAGGGTCACTTTTTAAATCATACACAATTTTAATCATTTTATATCTTATCATTATATTTATAATGGGCCGTATTCAAAATAATAGTGTGTTAATGAGTCATGTGTGTACAAATAGTATTATAGCACACGTGGCATACGCACCGCACGCACACAATTTCATTACACTATTATATTGAATATGACCCAAAAAATAACCATCCTATAGAAAACCTAGCATACAAAAAATATATGCATTTTATTTCCTAGTTCATTTTTAAAAAGTCACATAAATTGAAGCTTGTAAAGTACATCATGAAAATCCATAGACAAGACGTCAAACCAACAGATTCGATATTCGCATTACGTAAAGTTTGTCTACATTTCAGCGGCTATGAAAATTCATGAAGCAATTTGTGAAGGCCCGTAATATTTTTACGAGTCGGCCGCCATTTTCATTGCAACAAGCAACTTATTTATTACCATCCTCCACACTTTTGAAATTTATAATTTATAACATTGCAGTGCAACTGTTTAATTAGTTTTAAAGTTGCCAATTAAAACAGTTATATATTGCAGTACAATGAACCATTGTAATCGTTCAATACGTTTTGTATAGACTAATCTGATTTGGTGTTGCCATGATGCCATAAACAATACGCATGTATAAATAGCCTATATATATAGCAGAAAGAGTATATATATATATATATATATATATATATATATATATATATATATATATATATATATATATATATATATATATATATATATATATATATATATATATATGTTCGAGTCGAGATTTATTCTAATAATTATTTTTTAGTTTTAATGATTGTGTAAAAGATATTTAAATAACATTTATTAAAAAAATCCGATAATGTTATTTATTTGATTTGTATGGATACTATTTTATTTGAATTAAGTTTGTAAAGAATGCAAATACACTACTTCCTTAATAATTGCGTCATTATTCACTGTAAAATCCAGAAAATTAGAGTCGACCTAGAATGAGACGAATATTCGATATTACGTTATGTTAATTTTAATATTAAATTTTTTTTGGAGATGATATAAATGTAAAATTTTGCGATATGTATTTAATTATTATTTGTATATTTCAATAGAAGGATAATTTTTAGAGGAAATCAAAATTTACCTATTAATAATTGTAAACAATCAAATATTAATTTACAAATCTCACCTAAGGAGAAAATGAAATAATTTATTAAAAATTAAAAAGTCTAAGTTTAGTACGTACATATGTATGTATATTTTATGGGGTCATTTTTCATTAATCGATATTATTATTCTGATGTAAACACGCGATTCACTCATAAGGAATCTTCTTTGACGAAATTCACATAAAATACCATTATTTATTTGATCTCTTTGAAGAGAATCAAAAAAAAAAATATCAATTGAAACCAAACAATGCCCAATTCCCTTTCACGAGAAAACCGTATATAAATATATATATCCACCGACAAATATTATTTTTAAACCGAAACCTTTTCAATTCTAAAATATATCATATTGCAAGTCGGCGACAATGTAATATCAGTAAATTTAAAAACTTATAACTTTTCCCATTCAATAACGTATAATAATATATTATATATTTCGTACGTGACTTAACAGATAACAAATTGACAAACTTTACCAACGATTCGATAGTAAATTGTGTTTTTAAATGACAACATTATTGAAAAAGTCAACACGAAACGCAATAATGTATTGAAATGAGAGGCCAAAACCACATCGTTAAAATTGTACACTTTCATGTAGAAATTATGCGTTTTATTTTAATAATTATATTGTTTTTATAACAGTAATGTACAGCTGTAAAGTGACAAAATCCAGTGCCAAATACCGTAAAAAGTAAAGGCTCGTTCACACAATGTAAAGTGTTTTACGAAACAAAGCTCTAAGTTTGTATTGGTCTTTCGGCTTCTTTAGACCTTAATAAATAACACGTTAGTACTTAACAACTTCAATACAAAAGTATTTCTACATACATTCATTAGGCAGACAAATGGGAAATTTTGAAATATAATCAGAAATATATTTTTATTTATTTATTTATATAAAAATTTTGTTTATTTAGACACAACAACGTGTTAATTAATTGTCTTGTGGTGATCTTAACTATTACTAGTTACACAGGTCACCGACTTAATAATCACCTTACAATACAAGAAATTAGAGTAAACCTGGATCAAGACGATCGATCTGGATTTTATAAATATTATTCCCGATATCCCAGTCATAAAAATCCATCAAATTAATTTAAATTAAGCGAGATTTGAACCCATAGCAATGCGCCTTATCCTCTAGAAATTTTTTAAATAATAATATATTTGTATCTTTTTATTGGAATGTTTTTAAAATAATGACCTTTAAAATAATGGGTTATTTGACTAAAAACGAGAGGAGAAAAAGCATTAGATTAATCAATTTTTAAAAATACACATTTGTTTGTCAATTTTTTTTAACGTTTATTTTATTATATGTTTATAAGTATTGAAATACCGAAATATTTTATTGAAATAGTCACTGTTATAATATGAATTTTGACAAAATTATTAAAATAATAATAAGATTTTATAATAGAGAAAAATTTATTTATTATAACTGCAGTACCACTAGAGCATTACGGGGGATCCCAAGTCGCAGATATGATGATGCAGCATTCGTCAGTTGAACATGGGAAAAAAAAAGAGTTAGTAACAAATAAAAAAAAAATATGAAGAAACAAATAAAATTCGGTACAATGTGTAAGATAAAAAATATTTTATTTAATATAATCTAAATAAAAAAATGTGCACGCTCTTCGTAAATATAGGGAAATAAATATTATGTATTATTTTTAAGATAATTTAATAGATATCACATTAAATTCAATCTTTTTCATATAAAATTCAGTAAAATCACCGTTTCAGACTCCACATTAGATCGAATATTTTAGACTCCAAAGTAATTTTCATAAAAATTATATATTTTTTTGAATTTATGTGGCCCTCCGAAATACGTATTATATGGATAAAACTTTAATTAGTGCTTTTGTAGTTAAAAGTAAAGTTATTCCAGCGACAGTACTTGGTGTTTATTACTCATAAAAGTTTGCGAATCCTCAAACTTATTTTAATTACTCTTCCAAAACACTATTATAATCAATTAAATTAAATTTGTTTTATTATGGGGATGATAGTGGTGATTTTTATGGGGTTGTAAAGGGTCGGGTATGATGCACAGTAATATCTGTTAGTGTGACCACAAGTTCTTCGTGAAAACTTTCAAAAGCTGTAAAACTTTTCACCGACGATTTTTCAACTCCTCTAAAATTTGTCCCCTGAGAAATGTCATACAAATTTTGTCACTCTCGCTAATGTGTTTTATAATAAAAATATTTTTGGTTAAATTATATACTGGAAAAGCCCCCCTCAAACCTTATTCAGGCCCCAGGCCCCTAAACTATGTCCCTAACACAACCCACAACCCTTTTCTCTTTAGTCTTAATAAACTTCTTAAATATAATACAGGATGCTTTTTAATCAGTGAGAATATATATATATATATATATATATATATATATATATATATATATATATATATATATATATATATATATATATATTGTTCTATATATATATATATATATATATATATATATATATATATAATATATATATATATCACAATTAATTAATGTCACAAAAAAATTATAATAAACTAACTTCACAGTTTAGGTCTGTTTTATTTCTTTCTGCTAATTATAATAATGCTCTGTTATTTCATATCAATCTAAAATTAAAATAATATAACTTTCAGAACATTTACAATACAATAATCAACTAATAACACAAACCGTGTTATTAGTTAATTATTTTTTAATCAATGCAAGTCCACCCTGTATTTTTTCGGGTATTATGTTAATCCACCCCCTGAATAAATACATGCCTAAAATCTAATTTTTTACATACAAATATTTTTTTCCTTATGAAATACAATTCGACTAACGATATGAGGCACACTTAAAAATCTTAATTTAATACTATAAAAAAAATATTTGAGGATCTCTAAGTAAACGTGATATTTTCTGCAATTTGTAATAATTATCCATTAGGCTAATAGTTAAATAATTAAAATACCTAACTGACTAACTCTTTAATTTTAGTATAAACACGGTTAACCTTATTTAATTAAACGAGAATGTACATCTGGGTTACATTTTATTAACTGTACTATATTTAATCGAAAATAACTAGTACTTTTGTATGAAGATCTTTTTTCTTTGTCTCATAGGTTTAAACTCTCAATTATATTTTCTTCTGTTATATTTTAAAAAATCTGTAAATTTCTTAATCAAATAAGTATATTTGATTGCTCGTCGATTTTTTTTTCATGTATGCGTGTTTTATGTTGCAGATGAGGATTTGTGTGTTTTTCAATTTAGCTTTCATCATAATCCTTCGTATAAGCCTTCCTTCAATACAATCGATATTATGAGCTCGTTAGTGAATAATTAATTAATTAAACAGTCAAATATCCATGCAAATCAACTACAATTTATGTCAATACCTAACCTAACAGAATTTGTAGGCTCTCCTTTCAGGAACCTTTAAAATATATTTTATATTAATACATTCAGATGTTGTTTGTGGTGTTTGAATTGAAAAGCTTCGTTGGTAAAGCCTTCTTCCCAATTAGAGTCAACGGTATAAATATGACGACTCTTCTTCTACTTTTATACACTAACTATATAAAAAAAATATAATTTTTAAACCTCTTTTTGCATCACGCTGTCGCTCGGTTGTGGTTATCGTATGAAACAATATTTTTTTTCAAGCTACTCTTACTATCAACCTAACCGACACCACCGATATTAGAAAACCGGACAAGTGGATGATAAATATAATTATGGCGGACCTAGCAGACGAGACTAAGCGTCACATTTGTGGTGGTAGAGTGTGGCAACACTGTAATTACCACTCCCAGTCAGGTTTGTTTGGTCCGCCATCTTAATATTTATATATCCAGTTGTCTAGCATTCTTTTGCGCGGTAAGGTTGAAGCGAATTAACTCACTGAGAACGGCTGTGATTGGTAATATCATAACAAAGCATAATAAGAAAGAGCTACTTTTAATTGAAATGTTCAATGGCTCCATAATATTTCACATTGTGTGTTACGGTTTCGCTCAGACTCATCTTCTTGGTCCGCCATCTTAATATTTATAGATACATTTGTCTATAATTCTTTGCGCGGTAAGGTTGAAGCGAACTAACTCACTGAGAACGGCTGTGATTGGTAATATAACACAGCATACATAATAAAATGGGCTTTTTTCAATTGAAATATTCAATGGCTTCATAATATTTTACATTGTGTGCTACGGTGTCGCTCAGACTCGTCTGCTTGGTCCGCCATCTTAATATTTATAGATACATTTGTCTAGCAATCTTTTCAGCGGTAACGCTGAGGCAAATTAACCCACTGCAAACGGCTGTGATTGATAATATCATAAGACAGCATACATAATAAAATGGGCTATTTTCAATGGCTCAAAAATATTTTACAGTGTGTGCTACGGTGTCGCTCAGACGCATCTGCTTATTCCGCCATCTTGGTATTTATATACTAATCGGCGGTAATACCCTGACAATTTTTTTCATATCACTTAAAAAGAAAATTCATCTGCCTCCTTTACAAGCCCTTAAAATTAATTAAATTACTGCAGCCATATCTATAAATATCAATAAACAGTCAATATTATTCCCAATTCGCAAATGCTATTAATGTTTGAAATTGAATCTTTCAGATCACTGACCTACATTTTGACTACGTGATTAATTTATCGTCTTTAAATACTAAAATCAAGCCCGAATTCGTATTATTAATAAATGTTAAAAATAATTATTGAATGGTTAGGGATTATTCATACTAGTTTGACATAATTAGTGTAAACGAAACTACGCGATGACATCGATATATTAACAAGCTAAACAACTGGATATATATATATATATATATATATATATATATATATATATATATATATATATATATATATATATAGATATATATATATATATATATATATATATATATAAGAGTATAGTATATAGTATATATATATATATATAGACATATATGTTGGTAGTAGTATATATATATATATATATATATATATATATATATATCTGAGTGAGACGATTAGTGTGTACGGAGCATAACATACACTGGGTAACAACAGCATTAAGTCATAGATACACGTAGATCTTTAATGCATGCAATTGTGCAAATTATAAGACAAGGGCCGGCTTCTTCAACGCATGTCAAATCTCGAGCTCACTCACTCACTGTCACTCGGCGAGTTACGAGCAAAATGCGTTTCTTCAACTGTCGGCGTGCTATAGCTAAATCTCGAGCTCGTGCTATATTACCCCCTCCATTCCAAGTTCACCTGAGTGCCTTCGATACAAACATGGGGTATACCTTTAGCAATATTTCAAGAAACTGATTAATTGTATATGACACGATCGATTCATAGAATCTTTTGCCACGTAGCTCACGATTTAACACGCGTTGAAGAAACCGGCCTAAAACAAGTAACACATTAATGTCATTTTATCAAAATGCTTGCAAGTAAATACCATGTACAAAAAAAACACACCTTAAATAGGGATTTTACTTGCATGGCGTCAAAATGTAGGGGGAGGAAAAGCCGTGTTCACATTTTGAACTTCTTAATGTTGTGAAGCCCTAAATCAGAGAAGTGTGAACACGTAATTTCTCGCACGGAGTAACAACAGCATTAAGTCCTAGATAAACGTAGATCTTTAATGAGTGCAAGTGTGCAAGTTACAGGCGAGTAACATATTAAGACACAAAACCTAGAACGGTACCTAACCTAAAACGGTAAGCCTTAAGTAAGGCCGGTTTCTTCAAGTCGTGCTAAATCTCGAGCTAGTGTCACGCGGTGATTTACCCGCCAAATGCATTTCTTCAACTGTCAAATTATAGCTCGCCAATTTCGGTGTGCTATAGCTATATCTTGAGCTCGTGCTATATTTCCCCTCCATTTCAGTTTAATGCCGAACGCGTCGCTTCGGCTCGAGTCGCCTGTTGTAAGTTCTCCTGAATGCCTGCGATACACACTTCGGCTATTGCTTTAGCACGGGCTGAAGAAACGGAATTATATGACACAATATTCATACAATCTCTTGCCACGTAGCACACGATTTAAAACGGGTTGAAGAAACCGGCCCTTAGAATTTTACTTGTGTGGCGTCAAATGATGGGGGTGTGTAAAGCCGTGTTCACATTGACGTACGGCAAACTTGAATAGCGCATCATTCACGGTGTCTCCTTCTCCTTCTACAAATAAAATAAACAGAATCTATCATCATGGTTTCATCATAATAACCTTGTATTATCGTGGTCACTCACGCTGTATGAGAGTGAATTGTGAGTAAACATGTTGAAAGCGCAGGCTGTATTGACGGCATGGCTTAATGCATTCAAATGAAAGAGGATAAGGGTATTTGGTTTAATATTTGGGGATGCAATCTACCAAAATATAATTGCATGGATGAGTTTTGACCATTTAGTATTACTTGCTTTTGACAAGTGTATTCCAAGCTTTTGTATTCCAACACCGCCTAAATAATATTACATTCCTATCAAACTGGATTATTCCACCAATCATCACTGTTCCATTATTTCCAAATATTCATATTTTCGACTACATGTCATTGTTTTAATCACATTTGTCTGTACATCACTACAAATATTTGATACCTATCATCAAAACGACCTAGAGTTATATTAAACATAAATAAGAAACATGTTTGATTATGTTAAAATAAAACTATACAATATAAGATAAAATGGTTAAAAAAGAAGCTTAATAATATAGGGATAAAATTAAATAAACCCATGTATATGTATAGTAAAATAAAATAAGGATGACTGCCACTAAGGGCGCTGCTTTTACCACTCGTACTGTTTATCTGTCACTTGTCGTTCTTTCTAATAAAATTGATTGATATATCAATTGCATATATTCAACGACAAATAATATGTCACTATGTAAACAATTGACATGATCATAGGGATGTCTTTGTAATAATAATCTTGTTGCTCTCGATTGTCAGATTGTAGGGACTATGTATATGTATAATATGCGCATGTAGTAGTGCCTGCCATGTTCCAATGGATGAAAACAATACACGTGACACTTCTATAAATATAATTAATTGAATTTCACACGTTGCACGTTGTGAATTGCAAATGTTGTGCTCTGAAATGATAAGATGAAGATTCATTTTAATTGAATTAATTTTTCCGCTAGTTTATAAAAGTGGGTGGATATTGTAATACAGAGCTTTCAGCTTTCAGTATCGAGTGTCCATTTAAGTGGATCCGGGTGCGAGAATCCTTTGTCTTGTCGATTTAAAATTGAATTTGGGCCTGTGTAAGGTCAAATATTGGACTTGTCCTCTACTCCAATAAAAACAGACAACTTTTTCCACGTCCAATACTGGAATAGTGTTTGCTATTCATATATCCACACTTATACAACAGGGATCATCCTCTTTTATGGATACAACCTCTTTCTGTACGATTTACGCGAGATTCTTTCATCACTTGTACGGGATCATCTCTATTCAGTTTTAATAATACAGTGGAATCTAAATATTAAGTGGAGCAATAATAAAGAGAGTCACAGAGGGTGATTGGGGCTTAATAACCCATGAAAAAATTACTCGAAAACAGGTATAAAAAAAACAAAAATAAAAAGTGTGAAGTTAAGTAACCGCCTAAATAACTGAAAAATAAGATTTTTATTTAGTCGTAAGATGTGTGATTGATTTTATTCAGCTTAAGTTGTTTAATAGGATATTTAAATGTCTAAAAAAATATTGTGTTCATATAAAATAAATGTTTATTAAAAACACATAATATTAAGAAATAGCAAAATATTATTTAAGGCTCTCAAGAAAAATCCTTTTTAAAAGCGGTATTCACTAAATACATGATAGTGTCTATGGTTTTGAAGTAAAGGATCTGTCAGAGTGGAGAATTTCAGCTGTCACTGTCAGTGTGACAGCTGGATTGCTCGATTTTGACTGCTGGAATTATTGAATTTGACAGTGACAGCTGTCAAAATCGAGTAATCCAGCTGTCACACTGACAGTGACAGCGGCAATTATATTATCAATAATTTATTATGCTCGTTAAGAGAGATTCCACAATAATTGAATTTTCCTAGACGAACCATTATAAAACATTTTGTACATAAAATGTGGAATGTGAAATAATGCTTAGTGTATGAGGAAACAAGTTTTATAATTGACGTCGTGATGGATTACAATTTAATATTTAGAAATGTAAACTATTACTATTGATAATTTCAATAATAATGATTAAACCTGATAAAAAAATTTAGTTGATCAAAACAATCATGAAATTAAAATATTAGATATTTTTTAATAAAAAAGTTCATGGTAACGTTCGAATAATTAAAAAATAGTTAGTAGTAGTTGATATTTCATTATAATATAATTATAATATATATATATATATATATATATACATTTTTTTTTAAAATTCCATCAAGCAAACGATGTTATTCTTGATTTAATAAATTAAGAATTTCCTTGGTATTATTGTAAAGAGTGCAAAATCAAGGTATCGTTTAAATTATGATGTTCAGGTTCAATATCCACTAATACTGTATAATAAAATATATATATATATATATATATATATATATATATATCAGGTTTAATCATTATTATTGAAATTATCAATAGTAATAGTTTACATTTCTAAATATTAAATTGTAAAAGTGTAAAAAAAAAAAATATATATATATATATATATATATATATATATATATATATATATATATATATATATATATATATATATATATTATTGTATTCTTTATAAATATTTTTTGAAGTTGCCGCAAAATCCATACTGTTCCCTTTGGAATGCGACAATTTGATTTGGGACAACATTAAATTTGTGTTTTTTTTCAGTCAAATGGAATAATATAAATACAAAGCCGTCAATCTCGCATTTAAATAGAATATTGAGGTGAAATAAGATAGTTTTCGATATAGTAATGGAATATCGTTAGTATCTTGTTCGATCCCAAGTTGGCAGTGAAAAAACAGCTGACGAAGACGAGAAGTTGAAGACACGTTGTCGACGACAACCCTTATAATATAGAGAAGCACCCCTTACCCTCAAATATTATAAGGTCATATACTTGAATTCAAATTAATTTCCCGCTACGAAGACCCAATTTAAAATTCAAGTTTCACCCGATATAAAAAGTTATTACGAAACGCTGACTTCACCCGATCTCTTTTTTTCAGTTGTTTACAATCAGTGAAGGTGACACGACGAAATGAAAAAGTCGGAGAAGAAAATATAATAACTATGAATATTTAAGCAGAGGGAATTGAATTTTATTGAAAATTTATTAATTCAAATAATTTAAATTATTTGAATTTAATCGCGTCTACATTAAAATTGCGAAAGGGGCTTCAATTATATTTTTTTAACTCTTTACTACTTTTAATTATGAATAACTAAATAAGTAACTATTTGGCTTTATTATTATTAATATATTTTACTTAAAATTAAATAAACGAATGGCAAAGAAATCTTGCAGTAAATGTTAAAAATTAATTTGATTCCCATTTGAAATGAAAATTTTCCTGCATTATTTTGTTGGCACGACCCGATGCGGCATAAATCACATAAAAATATTGGAGTTAAAAGCCTTTTTTTATATAATATAAACGTCTTGGCTTTTCTTTCTTGTCTACGAAGAATCTACACTTTATTTCTTATGTTTATAGAGCAAATATCAAATTTTAAACAGGCGCAAAGGTAAAATTATTTCAACGGACTTGATTTTTACTCTACACACATAGGAATTAAAGTGTATTTTTATTAAAATCTCTAATTCTTTATTGAGATTTTCTGGATTTTAATGTTGTTTTAATTTGCGATGTGACCAATCATGGCAGTTGGTTATTAATCTAACATATTAAGTTTGATAAGCATAACAATTTATACAAATTTAATATTTATATTGATAAAAAAATTAAACCTTCCGTACTTTGTATTAGTTTTTCCAACCTAACCATATTATTTTTAAGGAAAAAAATATGACCAAAGATGAAATCGTTCTTGAATTAAGAAAAAAGTGTTTGAAGGCTGCAACAATAATATAAAGTAAGTGGGACTTTTGTATGTATTTATTATAAAAGTAACTAATGGATATTTCCATACAAAAAAAGCGTCTGTTTCCACGAAGGCTTCTTCGGCCTCACTTTTGCCATTTAGCTAAAGTAATTAACGTCACACTATAATCGTCGCCATCTCTTCTATTTATCTTTTTTATAGTCATTTTCAAGGTAAATTTGCCCTTTTATATTTATCATCCAGTGTTTAATGTTCCCAAAGTAACTAATGACATCGAATAAACAAACATCAAAATATGCCTGCGAAACCAATTAAGATTAATCCCACTATAATATCCAAATCCATTCGATTTATTACTATTCAAGTATTATTATTTAAAAAAATAATAAACTAAGATAAAAATAAGAAACTCGGCAGACAAAAATATTTATACACTTTTTAAATATAATTTTATTTCTATCGGGACAGTCGAAACCACCGATATTAGAAGGTCAGACAACTAAATGGCGGATCAAGCAGATGAATTTGTCAAATTGTCTAACTCAGACTCGTCTGCTTAATCCGCCATATCGATATTTATACATCCAGTTATTATAAATACAATTTATTATTTTAAAATCAAAAATACTGATTTACAATTATATAGTCGGTATTTCCTTGCAAACTGCGCAACTCCGAATTATTTGTTTTACAGATATAAATGTTGGATATGTTCTTCGAAAAAATTTAAAAAAAATTTTTTTTATTATTAATGATATTAATAATGTGTAATTTTTAGGTCTGCGTCTATCAATTTTTTGTCTCTTCATTAAAAATTTCTTTAAAATTTGTCAAAATGGACTTACGCAGTCTGCAAACAAAGTCGACGAATTATAAATACATATATTATTTATTTATTTATTCAACGCCCAACTGAAGTTATATAAAAAAAATGTCTGTTCTGAACAAAAGTAAAAATTTACAATAAAAAATCTTAAAATAACATATTTTACTACTAAAACCACTAGCAATCTTATTGTTTTTGTATTCAATTATTTCAAATTATGAATTTTTACTTTAATATGTATTTAAAAAAATAACTGGTGTTGTATATTTTGTGTTGTACACGGTGAAAAAGTTTGTTTACATTATAAATATTGAGTATACAAACGGCGTAGCGCAGTACAAATCGGCGTAGCACACACAGAGCTACGATGAAACATTTTTATCAAATATCCAATATGAGCATTTATTATTTACAGTAGTGAGTATAGCATATTTTTTTCTGTGCCGTAGTAAAAGGGAATGGTGATATTTACTACCTTAGTAAATGAGCCCTCGGAGAGACATATGCCGCAATTATGAAGGTAAAGCCTTCCTTTCTACACAGACACCGTTTTTGTCAACTAAGCATTCTGCTGCCTACCTATTATATTTACATTTATTATATTTTTATTACAGTAAACTCTAAAAAAACATATATTATTGTATTTATTATAAGCAACAAAAAAATTGATGCCGCGAAAGTACTGAAGTATTTTTTTTTAAATCTGATAACGATATTTTTTTAATATTCAATCCTTCATTATATTACGTTGAATCATTTATAATCGTACGTACAATTAAAAAGTATAAGGAACAGAATGAAAAATGGGCCTCACTACATTTTTTATGACAACAAATAAATAAAAGGAACAAAAAATGACAACTGTATCTTCTGTTTAACTACATTATTGCAAAATTCATGTTGAAATGTGGGACCCATTTACCCCTTTTGTTATTTTATACATTAACCCCATACACTTTAGACATTTTTATGAAAACATTGAATTTTGTTATATGGCTTATAATAATATTTTATATATGTTTATAATTCTGTATGTGTTTAATTCTTGACGCCTGAAAATGTTATAATGTTATTTAATATATAAAAAATATCCTTTAATTTAAACATATTTTGAATCCAAGCTCATGATTGTATTTATTTAGATATATTTATTCAATCTGTAATGAAAACTTTTAATTAGTAAATAAAAAGTTAATCTGATATTAATATTTTTCACATTCTAAAATTTTATATTAATATAAAAAATATCCTTTAATTTACATATATTTTGAATCCATGTTCATGAATGTATTTATTTATATTTATTAAATCTGTAATTAAAATTCACAGCCATTCAGTTGTTGTTGTATTATTAAAACAGTTATTAGGTGTAATAATTGAGCAGCACAGGTAAGCAATATACCTCTTAATTAACGGAGTTTCCTTATGGGACTTGACTATTTTTGTCAACCAAAATATTCCCACATGAGCCTTTAAGTTTGTCTGTGTATAAAAGTATTTATTGTGTAGTACAGGTACACTGACTTGTTTACATAATATTAAATTAACAAGGTTTAATATTGAAAGGGATTACATATAAATCAAAAAAGGCCAAACCCTCTTTGTGGTAAACCACAAAATAAACCGAGCTGAATTATGTCGCTGTGGAAATAATAACCCATTGTAATATGTATTAATCCCTTTCAGCACTTCCTCCTGTTTGTTTTCAGTTATTAAATGCGTACGACATCTCTAATCTGTACACAAATATTGTGGATTAGTTAGTGTATTATCATCATCATCAGCGGTTATAATGCAATTCGGTGTCTTTTATACGACTGTGGGCTGTGAATAGCATTCAATGTGAACCTTTAGTGCTGGAAACTCATTTGCGGAACAAAGACGACTGAATCAATCCTAGGCCTTTATAATTGTATGATATATGTATGTATGTATGATGTACGGACCCCGCTATGTATGTATGATGCAAATGAGGCTCTACTTGATACTTCGAAGGCATCTCTTCCGGTCACTATTCGGTCACTTCACAATGGACCACTCAATTGATTTATTTGCCATTTAAGTGTGTGTATGTTATATGTATGTATGTATGTATGTGCGGATCCCTCAACCATCCTTAGAGTATATATAATCCGGATCATATTTACATTTAATATATAATACTAGGGTAATTTTAATTGAAATTTTCAATTTGTTCATGTTTTTCTGTGTTCTGCTTGGTTTTTTTAATACAACTGTTATATTTGAGTTGTGATTTCATTTTTGCTTTAAAGTGTTTTTTTTTATCGATTAGAAGAAATTTTTGAAATTAAAAATGATATGTATAAAAATGTGGAATTATTATGCATTATCAAATCAAATACATCTAAACATATTTTAAAAATTATTTAATATTTTTAAACGCTCTTATTTGTTTTTAATACGAAGACAATAAGTTATTTGTTTTTTCATTCGAAAGATGTTTGAATTTTTTTATTAAAATTATTAATAAAATAATATAATGCATTTTTCATATGATGACAACACTCATCACAATATTTAAAAAGCGAGTTTCCCGATTAATACTGTTTTTGAGAATTATCATTTATTATCCATTATTAAATATCTCAAATATTATTTTGAAATTAATTTAATATTATTATCATTTAAATAGCCAATTCGAGATTTTAGATATGTATTAATTGTAGAAAAAAAATATTAGAAATATCATTCTTCCATCTGGGAACGTTGAAAGATCCGTACATACACATAGGTTAGACAATTATATATATTATATACAGAGTAGCTATATGTAGAAAAATAGTCCTTGATGTATCTGAGTACAAGCATTAAAATTCTGTGTGCTCTTAAGTCTTTATGAAACTGAGCTACATTTTCAAAATAGTATAGAATATTTGGTAGTGAGACTGGATTTATATTTTTTCATAGCTGTGTCATTCTGAATTTACCTGAATCTTTCGTATTCATAATTAAAGGTAAAAAAAATATTTAGTTTGATAAATATTAGATATATAAATACCCATTGTTGCAGATTGGTCTAAAGCATGGATTTTCAAATGTTAAAAATGCAATCAATATTATAAATTTTAACCACAACATACGAAGGCAAACACAATACTATTCTTATAAAATTCTAATCATGATTACATTAAATGATGTCGTAAGCTTTATTAAGCAAAGGGTTAAATAAAAGGGGTGGCAAAGGCTCATTTAATCGTAATAATTACAAGGGTTATTTTAGATCTTAGTTAATTCGAAAATACTATTGCACAGTCGAAAAACTAAAATCCGGATCATTACCGGAGGCTTTTGTCCGGATCGTTTTGGGTTCACTTTATAAACCGGAGGAATCCAAAATGACTTTTCACACCGACGTTATTTATAATAACACAAATTGCACGGCTAGTTTACAAGATTTAAATATATATATACAACGTGTGTAAAAAAATTAATTTGATGTTTGAGGCACAATCTATTAAAAAATTATTTATAAGGTGTCGATTGATTTGTACTTTGTAGAAAACATTTTATAACAGCTTAAATAACTGAACCATTAAATTTTTATTTAGTCGTAAGATGTGTGATTGATTTTATTTAGCTTTAGTTGTTTGATAGAATATTTAAATGTCTAAAAAAATATTGTGTTCATATAAAATAAATGTTTATTAAAAACAGATATTATTAAGAAATAGCTAGATCATTATTAAAGGCTCTAAAAAATAATTCCTATTTAAAAGCGGTACTCACTAAAATGCATACATGATAGTGTCTATGGTTTTGAAGTACAGGGACTGTCAGAGTGGAGAATTTCAGCTGTCACTATCAGTATGACAGCTGAATGGCTGGATTTTGACAGCTGCAATGATTGAATTTGATAGTGACAGCTGTCAAAATCGAGTAATCCAGCTGTCACATCGACAGTGACAGCTGGAATTCTTCACTTTGACAGATCCTTTACCCAAGTAAAATTGACAGAACCATAGACATCATAATAAATATTTAATATTTTGGCATCATTATATAAAAAAAATTATACCCATTATATGGAATCGGTGGTTTTTATTATTATAAAAAATATTTAATATACATTTTGCTTATAAATAAGGCAACACTCTATAATATAACGGGTGGGGTTAAAGTCCCGCTACCATTTTATATTTCAATAATATAAATATCGTTATTGTGGATTTTATTTATCCATTATATAATTGGGGCGTTTATACAACACATTGCTTGAAGCGAAAGTGATTTAAACGTCACATAATCAAGATGGCAAAATGGTAGTGGGACTTTTTAACCCCACCCGTTATAGATATTTGTAAAGCATCGGTCAAAATTTAGACAGAGAGACGATAATTTTAAATCAAAATAATCACGGTCGCGGTTTATTTTCCGCACAATTGTCTTTGCTCAATATTCTGGCCAAATCGTCCGTTTCGTAGACTTTGGGCGATGGATCGTTATAATTGAGAGCCTCGCATATTCTGCAGTAGTGGAATGAAGGACTTCCCATATAACCGTGTTCGTTTTCAACGGAGAAGTGCTTCCTCCATTTGTGGTATTCCTCGTAGTCGGAGGTGGTTGTGTTCAAATTCAGGAGATACTCTGCCAGTTCAGCTGGAGTGGAGAAGTCTTCAGTGTGGATGAATGAATGAGGAGGAAGATGCTTCTGACAAGTGTCCTTTGAGGTGCCCATCACTATCGGTATGTTACCCTTCAAGTATGAATTGTGGAATATCTTCTCCGTCATATACTCCTCACAGTTGCTGTTCTCAAAAGCCAGGTAGAACATGTATTTGTTCAAATTCAAGCAATCAGTGTAAGAACTCGGACACCTGAATATTAAAATAAATTATATTACATCACTTATACATAAATATTAATAAAATCCCGATCAATTATTAAGTAAGTGACCTGTGTAACTACTAATTTACTAATTTTAAAGGTCACCGTCATTATTTTAAAAACACTCAAATAAAATGATACAAATACAATTATAATTTTAAAACTTAAAAGTGGATAAGGCGGATTGCTACAAATACTGTGGTCATGGGTTGAAGTAATTTTAAAAAAATGATTTGATCGGTTATAACGAATGGGAGATCAAGAATAATATTAATGAAATTCAGATCGACAGTCTTGATCCAGGTTTACTCTTATTTCCTGTATTGTAAGGAAAATACTAATTATAAAGTCAGTGGCCTGTGTAACTAGTAATAGTTAAGATCACCGACAGACAATTAATTAACACTTTTTGTGTATAAAAAAGCAAAATTTGTAAAAATCCTACGCTATAAAGTAAATTATTTGTAGGTGATTCATACGGTCACGAACACTCACAGTGTTATTCAGTAAAATGCATACATGATAGCTGGAATAATTTAATTTGATAGTGACAGCTGTCCAAATCAAGTAATCCAGCTGTCACGTTGCCAGTGACAGGTGACATCATCCATTTTGACAGATCATTTAATGGAGTAAGAGAGACAGCTAACACGTATGCATGTTATTGAAAACGACTGTTAATTCATTAGAAAAAATTATTATATACAACCTTGGTTCATGAATATTCATATTTATAAAATAAATAGATTAAAATAAAACTGACAAATTCTAAACACTGACGAGTGCTGCATTATCATCACTGCAACTTATGTGTCTTATATATTTGTTAATTGTGCCCCTCCGTCCCCAGAATATAAAGCAGAAGAGAAAACAAGCGCTTTAAAAATATTTTTTATATTATAAATACTATTGGCTTCGAGATTGAGCATCGCCATCTATCGGTGATTATGGTAAGTCAATTAAGTAATTACTTTAGCCGAGATCCCTCAGACGTTGGCGGGAAAATGTGACAGCTGGAATTCTCAATATGACAGATGATTTACTTAAGTAAAAGTGACAGCTATCATTTATGCATGTTAGTGAATACGACTGTGAGACTTTTAATACTATCAGCTCTCATTAAACTATTATCTTCTGATTAATTGATTCCATTGTGGAATAATAATCAATCTCACCCGTTTTTTAGTTCAGGTTTCGTAGCACATCTCCCATACATGTCGACGTCAATGTGTTTCATTAATTCTTTAACGTAATCCAATCTGTGGTTACGACCCCCACAATTAGACATGGCAATCCCTACAAGAACATCCCTTTTCTTGACACCGTAATTAGGAATCAGATCTCTTAAAGGTGTCGATTGCAATTCAGACACCTTTGAATCGGATAATGCGACTGTCCTTCCATAAGGCACGGGAACATCGGACTCTGACCTGAAACAATACATTTTATTAACAAACTGATCAATTAGTGATATTTTAAATAAACTCACTTATAGCTCATGGACCAATTGAAAACACCGCTGTAGTTTTTCCAATCGTTTTTATACATAAAAGTAGCATGAGGACTTTCGTCCGTGAGGAAAATCCATCTTTGACTCGTCGGCCTGTCGCCTTTCGGAAGACTCGAATATCCTGGCAATCTTAAATAATTTTTTTTTATTTGTATTTAAATTAATTACAATTTTAATCACCTGTGCAATAAAACCATCACCGCGTCTGCAGAATTCAAATCATCAGAATCGTATGTTAATTCGCAATTATCAACGCTGCATTTCCCAAACGGATCGTGACTGAAATTACACAATTTTCCATAATAAAAAATAAATTTATTTAAAAATATTTTCAATGCTCACCTAACATTGGTGAAATAGCGCAAATGTCTCCTCTCTAAAAAATTACCGTCTCTATGGATTAGAATCTTGAACTTACTATTTTCGGAATTTCCCGGCGGCATAAAATTTTGATACATGAAACTTCCCAATTTTGACAGATTCCAATTCTTAAATAATAATTAAAATTTTTAAACGCATACACATATGAACAAATATTGGCTCAAATATAAGATTATCCAGGTGTTATTACATATTACATGAATTATTTTATTTATTGAAATGTGTACAGGTTTTTGTTGTCCAATTTTTAAAGGCAAGGAAAAAAATATTATTTTTTTCACAATTATAGCAATTTATATGAAATGACAGCGGTAATTGTATACGTTAATTATTAATATTAATGTAAACAATTATTAATATTAATGTAAATAAATATGTGGTAATTGTATACGTAGGTAAGGTATTTTTCGTTCAAACAAAACTAAGCTAATATACGTTTTGAAACAAATAAAAACGTGTGACGTATTAAGTGTGTCACGAGATTTATTTACTAATAATTTGAAGAAATAAATGGAGTTTAGTTTGTAAAAAACGCCGATTTGTTAAAAAAAATTATGTTGAAATGAATGGTTTCGATGTAATAATTTCCATATAGATTTGTTTTTAATAAATAAGCAAATATCCTCCTAATGATTTTAATTATATAATTGTAACCCAAGTTTTACTTTTATCAATGGCTTATTTATAAAGATATTTATTTTTTTAGACAAAACAACGTATTAATTAATTGTCTGTCGGTGATCTTAACTATTACTAGTTTCACAAATCACCAACAGAGCGGCTCTAACTGACTTTATTTCATCATTTTTGTAATCGATATAAACTGTTAAGCTTCAGTGTTGCCACTTCACTTATAAAAAGTTACACATACATATTTTTTTTACTTGTTTCACAGGTCACCGACTTAATAATCAGTATTTACCTTACAATACAGCAAATAAGAGTAAACCTGGATCAAGGCGATCGATCGGGATTTTATTAATATTATTCCCGATCTCCCAGTCGTAATAAACGATCAAATAATAAAACTTGCCTTTCTCTGCTCGAAGTATTGAAACACAACATCCGAATACTGAATATCGATATCATCTTGAAGAAGTGGTCTGAATCCATCCATCAAATAAACCATCCCCTTGGCTTCAAAATCTTCATTATGTAATCTACTTATCAAGATTATGCAGATTATTATAATCACAGCTGTAATGCCACATTTCCTCCTCAACCCGATCATCATCGTCATTTCAATCAAAGCATCTCCTAATAAACAATTTTTCAAATTAACTCATGAAAAGATCACAATTTCACAAAACAACGCACCTATTATTTAGAAGAATATGCGGGTAATTTTTTTTTATAAAAAAATCATGTATATCTGTCGATAGTTCGTGACATTCTGACGTTCAAACACGTAAAATTTGCATACTGTTTCAAAATAAGATTCACGACATAACGTGTTTCGGAAAATGTTTACACATACAAGGTGATTCAGGAAAATTATTTCCCGTCTGTAAATTTTATTTTAAATATTGGTAATTAATCAAGCTTCAACAGCTATAATTTTTTTTCACAAGTAGGTAGTAGAAAAATAGTATAATATTGTCGGTATTATAAGTCCATGTAGTGGGAATTTTCAATGCGGAAATGTTGGAAGTATTCTAAAGTCCATAAAAAATGTATATTTTAAAAAAAATATTATTTTTTTATTAAGAAAATATCATAATTTGTACCTCTATGCACAAAATAATTAAAGGTAACTCCATTTTATATAATTTTCATAAAAAAAAAGTTGAAAAATCTTTTATACATATACCAATAAATACATTATTTAAAAAAATACATGTAAAGGTGTCTTCAAAACTCCTTCCTCAAGATTTATTCATTTTTATTTAAAAAAATCATAATGTATTATTTTGCGGTGTGACTAATCAGGACCATTCGCGGCATAATCAATTCTGTCAAGTGCCTCGAACTGAACTGTTATTTTTTATGGAACCGATATTTTATTTTAAAATTCATCTATAAAGAACTTTATAGTTGTTTGTAGAATAGCAAATGGGGATAAATGGGCTCCACAGTCCACACATTATAGTTGTCTCAAATTTCCTCATCTAAGGTTTAAAATGAAAGTGAAATCGTTGGATTATAAAAGAATTTATTTTTTAAATGTGTAGTTTTAAGTCTGCGTTTTATCTACTGTAAAATTTAAGAAATCGGACTTACACAGTTTGCGAAGAATACCGACGAATTATAAATAAATATATTATTTTTGTAGAACATTTAATTCTATACAATTCTCTGGTACATTATTTTGTTATATTTTAAATAGTTTGGGAATAATTTGCAAGAAACCGTGAAAATCTACGTTTTACGAAGCATCAGAATTATTTTATAGCAAAATAAATTGATTTAAAAAAGTCTATGAACAACATTTATTTAAATAAGCAAATTAATTTTGAATAATATAATTATGAATTCAATAAAATTTACTTTTTGCAAAACGCGCCGCTATACAACATAAATGTAATTTTAACACTTGTTCATATTTATCAGAAAAAACATGTGTACTTAAATTGAAATAAAAGAATTGGTTAGTAATTTATTTATTTATAGCACGTATTGGCATTGAACAACTGAGGATAATGAAATGTCGGCTTAATCCGCAAATGTGATAACTCCAATATATCAAATTGTAGAGGAGAATCATAAAAGTTTTTTTTATTATCTCATAAATAAAATATCTACATATTTTTTATAATATTTGGTGGTTTGTACATTTTTTTTTAAGTGGAGTTATACACTTTGCATACTAAGCCTTCGAAATTCAAGCCGTAAGTTAACGATAAAAATATCGATTCATTAGTCATAATAAAATGTTTTCCCGCCCTAAAAACGCACGTGCTGCTGTTTACAAAATCTTTTACGGAACAAACTAATACAGGATCCAGGAATATTAAAACAGAAGTTTAATGAATTTTAATGGCATTTAGTCGACTAAAATTTTGCGGTATGACCAATCAGGACCATTCGCGGCATTCATTCAATTCTTCATTCAAGCGTCTTGAACCGTATTGTTATTTTTTATGGAACCGATATACATATTTTAAATTTCATCTTAATATTAAATATATATATATATATATATATATATATATATATATATATATATATATATATATATATATATATATATATGAAATCTAAATAGTACCTTTAAAGTTGTGTATAGAATAGCAAATGGGGGTAAATGGGCCCCACAATTCATTCATTTCCATCATTGGATTATAATTGTGAATTTCCTCATTTAAGGTTTAATGTGATTGTTGGATTTAAAATCATAATAAATTTTAAAATATGTTGTTTTAAATTTCATCTTAAATATTTTAAATTTCATCTTAACATTATATATATATATATATATATATATATATATATATATATATATATATATATATATATATATATGAAATCTAAATAGTACCTTTAAAGTTGTGTATAGAATAGCAAATGGGGGTAAATGGGCCCCACAATTCATTCATTTCCATCATTGGATTATAATTGTGAATTTCCTCATTTAAGGTTTAATGTGATTGTTGGATTTAAAATCATAATCAATTTTAAAATATGTTGTTTTAAGTACACAGTGCCTCTAAGGTTGGGCGTATAGAATAGCAAATGGGGTTAAATGGGCTTTACTAAATTTTTTTAAATTATATTTATGCCAATAATTATACGATTAAGCGGTGGAAATTAGCATCTATATAAAAATATAAATGGGGCTATTTACCCCTGTTTGTTATTCTACATTGTGAATTTCCTCATCTCAGGTTTAAAATGTGATTGTTGGATTTAAAATCATAATTAATTTTAAAATATGTAGTGCCTTTAAGGTTGGGTATAGAATAGCAAATGGGGTTAAATGGGCTTTACTCGTTTTTTTTTTAAATTATATTTATGTCAATAATTACACGATTAAGCGGTGGAAATTTGCAGCAATATTTACCCCATTTTACTATTGTATACCATTAAATCCAAATTTTGTATATTCTGTATTTTATAATACAGAAAAGATGTGTAATTTTTAGACATCTTTATTTATATTATTTTTTTAATACACATATACTAGATGTAAAGCCAAGTTAATTGCTGGATATTGATGATGAAACAGCTCAGTTATCTTATAGTTCAGTATTATTAACTCACGTTTCCACTAATTAGCTGTTGTTTATATGAGTATACTTGGGTCTAAATTGAAACACGTCGTTTGTATGGGTGCGCATTAGGGCTAGCCATATTTAGAGACCGGCTCCATCATCACCATTATCATTATCATCATCGCCATTGCCCTGAAACAGGGGAGGCAATACAGTATCACCGCCACGCCTCTCCACTTTAAATTCATTCTTTACGTGCTTCCCCGCGCCGAATTCAATTAAAAATAATCACAATCTAATCTATTGTATGTATTTTAATAAAAATATTATAGTTTTTTTGTCACATTTAACAAGCACTGGTCCACAATAAAGGCTTTCGGGGGGAGAAAATTACGTTTAAAAAGCGGCCGGCTAAACATTATAGGTAAATCCAGCATAATTTATACTCGTACATCTTACAAATTACCAACACTTTCATAAATTGAAACTGCAAAACCGGGAATAACCTATTAATGTGTATAACCAGTGATGTGCCAAGGTCAAACGAGTATAATAGTAGTGAAATTCAACGTCATTATGATTAATCAAACGTTACGCCTTCACTCTCATTATACGATACCACTGATATATTTGCAGGCTATACAAGTGCATGTATAAATATCGAGATGGCGGACCAAGCAGACGAGTCTGACTTAGACAACACTGTGATTAAGCAACAGTAATGAAGAGACACAGTAATGATTAAGCAACAGTAATGAAGAGTACACCTCTATCGAAAAATTCACATGAACTGACATTTAGGTGTTGTCTCACTCAGTCTCGTCTACTTGGTCCGCCATCTTGATATTTATACATCTAGTTGTGTGGCTTGCTAATATATCATCGGTCGTATTTGAAAAATACGTTCGATAAAACATCTCATTATTAATAAATAAACAAAATATTCGATTAAAAATTGAGACACTTTTTTAAATATTAGTTTATCTATGCTTCATAAATATCTCAAATTAATATTTAACCTTTAGTGCTTTAGATTAAAATGATATATTAGCAGGCCATACAACTGCATGTATAAATATCAAGATGGCGAACCAAGTAGACGAGTCTGAGTGAGATAATTAGTGTTGCTTCTGTATTATTTTATATCACTTCACGAGGAAAAAGGATAGAGCGATTTACAGAAATAAGATAGGTATAATACTACAATATTCGTTTGACTTTAGCACATCTCTGAGTATAACTCATTCTCTTATAACAACACTTAATATTAATAATAATATATATAAATAATAATATTTTTTTAATTTTCATTGAACATAAAATAAAATAAAAAACTATTTTAAAATTATTGTTTTATTTATTCAATGATTGAATATAATTGGCAGATTTATTTTTCTAACTACAAATGTGTATCGATTTAGCAGATTTATATCAATAATACGGTCTTCTAGGATTGTTCTGGAAATTTAACAAGATTATTAATTAATGTTTTTAGCATATATTAATTAATTTGTGTATTTTTTTACCAAAGGATTGGGTCGAAATCTATAAGCGAGCATCATTCTCTTTCTATAAGCGTCGAATTCATCGTCACCGTGTTCCAAATCATCGGCTCGATCGATTCCCAAACCTTGATTTGTATCTCTTTGATTTCCTCTATAATTTATTTTAATTTTACAATATATTCGAATGGGAATTCAAAAAAATTTAAACAAACTTGTTAACGGGTTCAACGATTCCGGTACCGTCGGCTCCAAGTCCTTGTCCTTCGGACCAACCCAGCTTTTGCAACATTTTAAAACCTAATCACGAAACGAATATGAATATCAAAATTCATAAAAAAAGCACTAATAAAAAATGCACTAACCAATATTATCTTCTTTGAGTTTAAATTCCTTATAATCGCTGAGATCGGGTTCTTTCCCACTTTTGACTGCTGAATACTTTTGCATGAACCTGGTGTTATATAACATGTTATAATGTGTTTTTATAATATATATCTTTGATTTTTTACTTGTCTAGTTCTTCGGGGGGTAGAAAGTCTCCGATGTGATGTTTTCCTTCTGCTTGTTTGTTGAGTTCGTTGGCCCATTGTTTTGTGGCTTCCATTTCTTGCAATCTGACTTTATGTTCCCAAGTGCCGCTGTCGTCGATTTCTTCATCGCTGTCGTATTCATACTTAAAACGTCCCGCGGCTGCCAACTTCTCCACCTCTTTCCGCTTCTTCATCATATCCTGAATACATGTCATTAATGTCAGCATTATAACATCAAAATATAAATCCATACCTGATATAAGATGCTGATTTTGTAATGATCTTCACACTTCTTCCACTGTTCTTCTGTCAGATTTGTACCACCGTAGTTTGTGATCGCATAGTTCAAAAGTCCCGGATCGGTTCGCGATACTTTGGAGAGTTGTGGTTTTTGTATTCGACCATCGACTAAAGAAGACTGCATTGGAACTACTCCTGTATTTAATGAAAAACATATTATTAACATATTTTCAACAAAATGCCTGTTTGTTTCGGTGGAATCATACGAATTTAAATCAATATATCTCATTTATATATATTTTTTGCTGTGGAGTGGCCTGGGAAACAACCTTTCAAAGGGACTCCCGTCAATAGGGAATGCGTCACGGTATTTATTTAAGGATATATATTTTTATATTGTCACAATAAATTATGAACGTCTTAAAACTCTCCAATATTTATAAATAAATAGCGGCTATAGCCATTATTATTGTGTATAAATTAATAATTTACCTCCGAGATTAGTAATATTAACCACACCAGGAATGCCAATCGTGGAAGAACTCGATTCAGGAGGCGCGTCACTCCATCTAGATTTACGCTTTTTGACTTTTTCAGAATCTGCAGAAACTTTTTCTTTGGTATTTTTATCATCGTTCCATTTATAAGGTTGATTGTCTTCATAGTCGGAATCGTCTTGTAGAGAGAATTCCGGTTCATACTTGTCTTCCGGACGGACATTGCATTCGACTTTAATTTCACTCCTATACTTTTCAACCAGGTTCCTATACAGTTTATAATCCAGACTTTGCACGTCGTTGAGGAACCTAAAAAATTGTACACGGATAATAATAAACTGAAAAGTCTTCGATTGCATTGATAGGAGTATAATTATTGTATTCAAAACCTGCAAACAGACACATTGCTGATGTAAAATTATAGACTTGGTTTGGATTAATAAAATATGTAGTATATAATTTTACATCTCAGTGAGGAGACTTCTGATCTGTCTCCGCATTGATTGCGGCGACTTTCACAAGAAGTCTATCTCAGTAATATTGAAGATATAAATAATAAAAAAATGGTTGCGAGAATGGTGGCTGATTGTCTCCGTATATAGCTTAGTAGGCCTTCGGTTACCATGTAGAGCTATCATGAGAGCTCTGCCCTTTCAGCACAGCTTCCAGCTCATCGCCTGACTGGGCCACTTGTTTCGCTATGCCGTCCATTGTCGGCGTGATGTGTCTCCTGTCATCTGTCGAAAGAACTACACAACACTAATCAACAAAATTGTCCCTAGTTGTCAAATACATTATTGGGAATGTCATTAAACCTTCCTGTGAACCGACATGTGATTCTAAATAATCATATATAAGTGAGCTTTTCGGTTTTTAAATAAATCATAAAATCTCAATTGAACAACTGTCACAAAGCAAATAAATATATCACAATTTAATATTTGCATACCAACGTTAATAATCAGTAGACTCTTTGTCAACAAAAAATATGTTTGATTTGTATATCCAATATTTTGATGATTACTTAAGGAATTTCTAAATCATGAGAAACAAATGACAATAATAGAAATTATGTAATAATCAGTGTAAAATTGAAAATTTAGCTTTTTTTTATTAAATACGTAGATTCCATGCATAAAAAATAGAAATTGTTTTTAAAACTTATCACTTTTGAAGATAACTATAAGTTTTTTTATATTCTTGGAAAAGTTTTTTCTACCGGTTTTAATGTAACATTTTTTGTCTAAAGTAGTTAATAAATTGTTAAAAAGTAGAATTATGAGGTAGTAAAATGGCATTTGGCGGACCGCTATTATTTATATATTTTTTTAATTGTGTCAAAGGATCAAAGTATAAACCAACATATATTTTAATTAACTAAAAACTATATGACTTTTGTCTCCCTTGCTTTATAATCATACGAATTATTTATTGAAAGCATACTTGCAAGTATACTTAATTTTTAAGTATATAAGTCATATATTTGACATTTTTTTCCATGTATCCGATTACCTAAACGACACATTTAGAAAAATTAAAATTGTGACAACAATATATATCTTACCTATTGAAGTTGACGGAGGCGGTATGGAGCACAGGTCCAGCTCTTTCGGTTTAGGAATCTGTGTGATGCAGATTGGCGACGGAGGCGGAATACTATGAAGATTCATCGGTTTCGGAGGCGGTATCAACATGGCTTCCAACGGTTTCGGTTCCGGGATTGTATGCAACGGCATGGAAGTTGGCGGCGGAATCATGTTTATATTGGGTGGCATATTTGAATAGAATGGATTGTCAACAGGTCTCATTTCTCCGAAGCCCGGAGGCGGAGTCCCGAAATCAGGCACATTGAATTGATTGGATAACATTCCCAAAGGCAAAGGAGGGTTACTTGAAAAGTTCGGCATGTTGAAATTTGGTTGTAATGGAGGCGGAGGCACATTGAGAGGAGGAACTTGCCTTCCCGATAACATTGACGGTACACCATTAAGCAATCCCATTGGCGGCTGCACTGGGACAACTGGCGGAACATTCATAATGGGAGGCATCGGACCCGGTGGAAAATTAGGAGGCATATTATTCTGCATGTAAGACGTGGAAGTCAGATTAGGATTGAGCATGGCATGTCCTTGTGCCGATACTGGACCAGCCGATGAAAACCTCGACTGTTTCCTTTGTATCATATCTTCAACAGCTGGAGTAGACGGCGAGTTTGATCTGCGCCTAGAGTGTCTATTGTTTGAATCCCAATGTCTGTGAGGTTTAGTCTTGTCTCTGAAAATAATATTTAACAATGTATAAAAAAAAACATAATAACAGTGGAAAAAAAACACACTTGTTACGATCATTATTTCTTTTCCAGTGATCTTGTCTTCGATTTCTTTCTCTGCTTTTACTACGACTTCTACTCCGACTTCTGCTTCTACTGCTGCTGCGACTAATACTACGAGTTTTCCATTGTTTTTCATTTTTAACCTGGTCATCTTTTTTATTCAAATGCTTTTTAGAATCGTCTTGAACATTTGCTTTTGCGGACGTTGATTTTTTTTCAGGGGCCTTCATCATTTTGAATTTCTCCAAGAATGAACCATCATTGGTGAATATATTAACTGTTTTCGAATCATTTTTATCTCTACAAATAAATTATTATCCATATTAACATCTAAATCATTAGAATATACGTGGTCGTTGTTTTAAATTTATTGGCATATTTATTATGTATTCATATTAACGATTTGTGATAAATATGATTTATACTTGTTCTTTAGTTGCAGCATTTCCTTCTTCTGCTGGATGAGCTGCTCTTGTTGGCTCATCTGCTCCCATCTTGCTGATAGAGGAGTTCTTCCTCCTGACATCTTCAGCTCCGATGGCAGCCACTAGTGTTGCCAGCACAAACGTCAACATAATTATTTTTTTTGCAATAATAAAAACCAATGAAAAATATTTGAACTATCGTTTTTTTATTATTTAATATTTTTTTATAATATAACTTGGACGAATTAAAAATAAATTATTATTAACTTCTTCGTATTATAGATGCGGAGAGCTTTTTTCTAAATAGATTGATTTGATTTGCAACTTTTATTATAAACGTAGATGAATAAAGAAAGTATTTGTATTCAATCGATACAACAGCTTTTCTCAGTCATCTTGTCGTTCTTTCCCAATTTTCCACCTTCACCAATATCAAATAAAAACCACCTCATATTCTGTTCTGTTCTCTTCCCTTGTTCTTCAATATTGAGTGCAATTGGCAGGAAAAACCAACCACCTATTTATTTAATCAAAAGGGAACCTCGGGACAAAGTAAATAATTATTCAATGATATTGGAACATTGTAAGTAATCTAAAATGCATCAACTGTTCAGTTATTAGTGAAAATGTTTACATTTAGGTAAAATATATTATGATTAAACTTTTTAGATAACCCCAATGTGATCGCAATCATAATAATGAAATAAGACACATGTATAAATATTTTATATTTAAGGGTTTTTAACCATTTTTATTTCTTTTAGAGTCACAACTGATCGAAAACCACATGAAAAATCTCATAATTGTTGGCAGTTAATCTTCAATAATAATAATAATGATGACAATAATAATATTAATTACATTAAAAATTGTACATATCAACATCAAGTAGGAAATTTCGTTCCATCATTTTTATACAACAGTTGCCTTAAAATGTTAACATTTTGTTGAGAAAAAAAAAATTAATCTTACAAATAATTTACAAAATAACGTTCGGAGTATTACCGACAACAGGAACACACCGAGAGAGAACACATAACATTCATAATTTGCTGCACGTGGACAAACATGATGAAGTCTCTTTGTCTAATTAAAATTATTAAGTACAATTATGTATTATGAAATGCCACCCGATGATACGGAAACATATTATAAAATTGCACCAAAAATGAATCATCAATATGAAATATTTCCATCATATATTTGCTGATTAAATATGTACAAGTTCAAATATCTCGGATAATAACTATTGGGAAGACAATCAGTGTACAAATAAAACAGTTTCAAAATATATTTTTTTCATGTGTTCAAACAAATACTTAAAAAGGGAAAATAAAATATTCTAAAGGTGAAAAGACATTAAACATCATCCAAATTATAAACATTGAATAAAATATATTGTGACAATTATCAAGTTTCCATTTTTGGCATCCAAACAATTAATATTAGCAACATTTAAAGTAGACTTCATCAAATTCATCCTGTCTTAATGTAAAATTATGGACATAGTAACAGTAATATCTTGTTTTAAAACAATTTTCCTACATACAATATACCAGTATAACCAATCAATTCCTTTCTCATTTTTTGCATTTCGTGAGAATCCCTAGGAAAGATTTTAGTGTCGGTGGTTCTGTACAGTCGAAATGAAAGTATAAATTCAAAATTTCGTATAAAAAAAAACAGAGAAATTAGTTCCATTTAAAAAAGTTTAAATTTTGATAATAATTAAAACAATATTCTCACAAGAATCATTCATTATACACATTTTAATTCAGATCGAATGCCTCCGAGAGTGTCAGTCTACGGATCTGTGCCCCGTGAGTAAAAAAATTAATATCAGTAACAATTTAAACTAATTGTGAAAATACCACACAACTTCGAGTTATAATGTTTAATTTTATCACAATTAAACCTATAGGCTCAATGTTTAACGTGGATTATTAATATTAAAAAAATAGACCAATTTAAAGAACTAGAATATAAGACAGAATCTATAGGCAGAGAGAGACGATCCGAGTGAGGCACAGAATGAATGGGCGGATGACGAGAATACATCAGTCAATCAGTCGATATGCTCTCGAAGGCAGATGAACTGCATAAAATATACATTCGATCTCCGTTAGCGAACGGCCGAGTGTAAAAATAAATATCATATCAAAGGAGAATCACACAACCGTTAACATTTCTCATCGTTCATCATAGGATCCAGTAAAAAACTCAATTCCATCGAGTCGTTGCGTTTCGACATTTTCCCTCTAGGCGAATCGCCACACTTTAACTCGTCAAAATCTCCCGAGGGTCTCTTTCCAGTCGAAATATGACCGTTCTGTCTTCCCCCACTAACACTATTACAGTACAGTACAGAGTTTCCATTCTCACTCAGACCTCCGAGCCCCGGACACGACACCACTAATTTTCGCACTTCGGGAGCGTTCACTTTGGGACCGGCCAACGGAGGTCGCGACAGAGACGAGAACGATCCGTAAAGGTCCGTCACACCGGCCGTTCTCGATCTCGACAGCGATTTGAAATCTCTACGGATCGAAGCCAATTTGCGATCTAAAAAGAAAGCGTCGCCCATCCTCCGTGCGGAAAACGTGCACACGGCCAGGGGACGCGGCTCTCGACAGTACCAGTGTACTTCTTCAGGTCCCGGATCTGCCAATCTGTCTTCCGCCTCCACACTCTCGTGTTCTTCTTCTGGCTGGACTTTCGGCACCTCAAAGACCTCAATTCGGGGGACAACGATATCTACTGGCGCCACCGGAAAGGGTTCCGGTTTCGGCTCCGGAAGGACCACCCGAACTACCGGCGGATCTGGAACAGGAGGCGGCCTTTCGGGGGAGCTTCTTCTAGCACGGGGAGGCGGCGGCGGAGGGACGGCCGCTTGTTTGGCTGCACGATGTTCGGCCAGCAGCACGTCGAAGGGTTTGGAGCGACTCTCCACGGACCGGCGCAGGGAGAGAGCGTGAGACTTGCAGGTCAGGGATCTCGTGCAAGGCTTCATCCCTTCACCGGACACGACCCCGCAGTGCTTGTCCGGGTCGTACTCTCTCACGGGGTACTTGGCCTTGGACGGCCGTGGCGGGGGTCTTCTGGATGATGACGGCGGAGGCGGAGGGGCCGGCGCCGAGAACACTGGAGGAGGAGGGATATCCTCCCGGCCCGAACCAGTCTTGAACGGTACCGACCTCGACCTGCCACCGCCCGATTTCTGCACTCCCGTCCACTGCAGCTCGATTCCTTCGTCGACGCTTCTAATTCCTTCAGAGTTCATAATCTCGATGATATCGTCTCCGAGTAGATCTCTAACCGGGGGCTCCGATACGCCGGCGTGGTCCCTGATGCTGACCACCGGAGGCTCGTCTTCCTCGACGGAGACTTCCATTTCGCCTGGAACGGTGGCCTTCGGAGGTTCAGCTTCGGCATAATCGCGGGACGATACTGAAGGAGAATCTACGGCGGGGACGCGAAGTTCCAGAGTCGGCGGGGGCCGGGGGGAAGATCTCGAAGACGGGGGCGGATCTTTTGAGCGGTGACGACTTTTAGAATGAGATTTGGACTTGACCGGCGGAGGAGGAGGAGCCAGGGCCGGCAGCGGGGAGGGCGGCGAGGGCGGACAGGGCGGACAGTCACGGTGCTCCTCGGTCAGGTGGTCCTTGAGGGAACAACACTTGACGGTCAGGCCACACAAGCAGCACACGGCGGCCAGCAGCGGGTCAGCGCCAGGAAACTCCCCGAAGAGCCTCATGCTGGTCCTCCTGAGCCTGGCCACGCCCCTCTTGCTCCTCGGCCTGTCTTCATCATCCCTGGCCGTGTCTGCCCAGCCGACCTCAGCCAGCCAGGAGTCCCAAGGCCTCTCACCGCACTTGGCCAGAGCAGCCAGAGCTGATGGTAGTGGCGCCGCCATGGTGGTGGCGCGTGCTGCAGCCCTGCTACCCCATGCCTGTCTCTGTCCCTGTAATTCCTGTTATTCCCGTTATTCCTGTTCCTCCCGCTGGTTCCTGTTCCTGTAATTGTCCCTGGCAATGCCTTATATTAGTCTAGTACTCCATAGTGCCCACCGCACGAGTTTGTCTACTGCCGCTGTCAAACTGTCTGCTGTATATTGTCTATTGTCGCGATGTCTACTCCAATGTTTTTTTGTCTCGTTTCTTCGTCAGACTGTTTCACTTTCTCAAATTTGATTGTGCACCATAAAGATGTAGCAAACAATCAAATATTTATGTGATAATTAAAATAGATAGTGGTGGTAAATATTGAAAATATTCACCGGCGCGATAGCAGTGGAGCGAACCACCCCTGGCGCATCAGCTGTCAGTGGTCAGTGGTCAGTGTCAGTGTGGTGCAGGTTAGGTGACATAAGGTGGTCAGTGTCAGAGTGTCAGTGGTCCATGTGGAGGAGTGTCAGGGCCGTGGCGGGGGCGGTGCCTTGCGGGGTGGCGGCGGTAGACTGGCTGGGATACGTGGCCAAGGTCGAGGGCCAGTCCATGCAGCCGGCCCTGAACCCTGACGGTGTCTCCACTGACTACGTGCTCCTGTCTCGCTGGGCCGTGCGCCATTACCGGCTCAACAGGGGAGAAGTGGTCTCGCTGATATCGCCGAAAGATCCGTCGCAGAAGCTGATTAAGCGAGTTCTGGCCCTGGAAGGGGACGTGGTCACCACCGTCGGCAGAGGACGCCGGCAAGTGAAGATCCCCGAGGGCCACTGTTGGGTGGAAGGAGATCACCTGGGCCACTCGCTAGACAGCAACTCATTCGGACCCGTGTCTGTGGGTCTCATTACGGCCCGTGCTTCTGTAATAGTGTGGCCTCCCTCGAGATGGCAAGTTCTCCGAGCTGAACTTCCCCCTGACAGAACCATGATCGCCTCCTGAACGAATCGCTCTTCTTCAGACCGATTTCCGATAAACTCATTAATCCTTTATGGTGTCCGAGCGATGGTCCGCTTCGGTGCACACTAAATTTACTAAACAACAGAAATGTTCACCAATTTGTTTCATTATCATTAAATTTTCCTTTTCACTGAATTGAACATGGCGAATTTATTTTAACATAATGTGATTTAATGTACACACACTGTGATTATTCAAAATAAGAGACATGAATTTTCTATTTTTTTTATCACCGCCTACTACTTATAATATTTGTTTCTTCTTTGAATCATTGTCATAGTAAAACATTAGCCCAATTATATTTACTAGATGTGTAATCTAATAAAATAAAAATCTCTGTATATAGTTACTATTATATGTATATTTGTACATAGAAGAAAATATAATTTACAATTGACGATTACATTTCAATTATTCCTCATTGATATCCACTATGAATCTTTAATTTATCCAAATCATAGAATCATTTAAGATGGACATTTACAAATCATTGTCTTTAACATTATTGATATTAAACTTCTTCAGTGTGTCGACTGTTTCATTGTAAGCTACACCTTTTCTGATGATTTCGAAATATCCAGGTTTTGATAAATCTACCACGGTAGAGCCGGCCCGGCCTTCTACATTGTTTTGTCCCAAAGTCCCTCCGTCAAACACGGCCGCTAAGTGATGATGCAGTGATTTGAATTCATTCACTTGTAAACTGGATATATCCCCACTAATATTTGCACTGGTGAGAGCGATGGGAATGCGACATGCTGCGGCTACATTCTGAATAAATTCAAAATTTGGTATTCTTATTCCAATTTCAGTCGCATAAGGGTTGAGAAAAGGATTATTGAGATTAATACTCTTTTTAAATAATAAAGTTACGGGACCTGGCAACAATGTGTTCAGTAAATTATCAGAAATATGCTCTGAAACGCCCCACTTCCGTACACTTTCAACACTATCCACACAAATAGCTACAGGCTTCAATTCATTTCTGCCTTTAATAGCGTAAAGTTTATTAATGGCCTCCGGAGAATTAGCACTGCACGCTAAGCCATAAATTGTATCAGTCGGAACTCCGATCACTTCCTGTTGCAAAAGTAAATCTGCAGCGACACTGACTGCATCTCGGTGATTGCAGTCGATGATGACTCCCCTGCTGGTGGCCCTCATGTTAATTTTATTTATTTTATCAAAAATAGTGTGAACAAGTTTCATATTAAGAAGTTAATCTCTCCAATTATGAGCACAGCTATGATTGCAGCATCGATAAAATGTAGTCATAGGTTCATCCGCCGATCTCGTTTGAATTTGCATAAAGAATGCAGTATTGTGACTACACTTGGGACATACGACATCAGTTGAATCAACATTTTCCCAAGCGGCTGCTCCACCCATAACATAATCAAGCTCCTAAAAAAAAATATATATATATTTTTCTCTATAAGGAACAAAATATTATAAACTTATATAAAACAAACTGTATTTACCTTCAACTTCGGAAATGTTTTAGATGATATTTTCTTAGTAATGTTATAAATATAGGGGCAGGTATCACAGGCATAACGTAAAACACCGAGTCCTTCTTCAACAACGAGTAAATTAGCGCAAGTCGGACAAAACAATATCATACTTATGAAGGAATTTGAGTTCACCGTAGTTAAATATAATTATTATTACTTGTTATGAACAACTTTGAAAACACGTGAGACTGCATTTGACATAAGTCAGCGTTATTGCCAGTGCACATACAAATAAGGTATGTAGTAAAAAATGTGATATTATTTTTCTCCTAAACGTAAGCATTTTATTGTTGTATCAGCTAAATGCTCTAAATTAAATTAATTGAAGCTTCTCTTATATAATTAATGTATGGATGCAGTTTAATTCGAAAATAGTCGAATCATTGATGTGTCATTAGAGCTTGGCAACATTGTGCAAATTGCCGGTGTCTGGAAGGTGACCGGTGCTTACTATAATTGATTTTGTCGCATAAAGAATAAAGAAAGTAGTCAAGATGGTCGGCTGGTTACCGTTGGAGTCCAACCCTGAAGTGATGAGCAAGTTCCTGACCAAGTTGGGAGTCCCTGGCAAGTTCTGCGTAGTGGACGTGCTCGGCCTGGACCAGGAGCTGCTGATGATGGTGCCAGGATCGCCGCTCTCCTTGCTGTTGCTGTTCCCCTGCTCTGAAAACTACGAGAACCATCGCAAGGAACAGGACCAAAGCATCAAAGACAAGGGACAGGAAGTCTCATCCAAACTCTTCTTTATGAAGCAGGTATTTATTTCTACCCACTTGCTACCATCCAATAATACACTTTATATTTTACTTATTTTTTTTTATATTAAAGATCACCCAAAATGCGTGCGGTACTGTGGCTCTTCTTCACGCCATAGCCAACAATCTGGAAACTGTTCAACTTCAAGATGGCTGGTTGAAGGAATTCTTCAAGAAGGCCGAAGCTTTGAACCCGATGGAGAGAGGAGATCTGCTCGATAAGAGTGAAGATCTCTCTGCAGTGCATGAGGATTTATCCAAAGAAGGACAATCAGCTTTACCACCACCCGATGAACCCGTCTATCATCATTTCATTGCGTTTGTCGAGAAAGAAGGTCATCTCTATGAGCTCGATGGAAGAAAGTCTTTCCCCATCAATCATGGCAAATCTTCGCCCGAAACATTCTTGTCCGATGCTGCTAAAGTATGCAAGCAATTCATGGATCGAGATCCTAAAAATGTTGATTTCACCGTCGTCGCTCTCACCGATTCCGCTTAAATGATTAGTTTTCATTTATTGCTTGTGCTTTAAACGCAAAATTATCCTTTTTATATTGATCAAAAACTTGTTTAAGTACAGGGTAAGCCGGAGCGATTGTGACAATTTCATCTTTATATTTAATTAATGGCAAAGTTACTGTATTTTTATAGCCATCTCTAAATATTTAAGGCTTTTTATAAATTCAACTGTGTGATACTCATTTACGTTAGGTTTTAATGCTTTATTTATGTTTAATTAAACAGATTGCCTGTTTGCATTTTAAGGAGTGTTATAATATACTGAAGACTGTCTTATTTTAAAAGTTTGTAAAAGTCTGCGACTATAAACTGTATTTAATACTATTCATACCAATAAAATGCTTTAATGCAAAATATATTTATCTTTTATTTATTTGAAAAATAGTATTTCCATCACTATTTTCTTTAATTAGCTTAGAGGATTTGAGAGTAAAGAGGCCATTTTCATTCTAGAATTGTCTCCAATCTTAATAAGATTACGTTAGTATTGTTAAATGTCAATCTACTGTTCTTGGAAGATGACTAATGTCATTTAATTTAAAATATAGTGTCGGATCAGAACCAAAAAAAATATTTTTGAATTGAATGAAAAATGATTGATGCATTTTTCATATATTGAATAAAAAAATAATGACATATTGGTATATAATTGGTTCATATTCATCTTGAAACTATTTTATTATTAAAATATTTACTAGTTTTTCCAGAGTTTTCCTGAGAAGTTAAAAAAAGTATATATGAATGTTGATAAATATTAGAATAGTGGCAACACGTGAATCGAGGGTCACGAGCTGTCAGAGAAGAAGTGTAAAATATTTGTGATGAGGAGGAGAAAGCAGTACCAAGAAGCAGGATAATATCATAAGCAAAGCTAACAAGCAACAGGCTGCGATCTGAACCACTATCATCATCAGCAGCAGCAAAACATGGCCACTGTGACTGCAGGCACTCCTCTGTCTGGGGGCGGGGCTAACTCCATCACCAGCATCACGACAGCTGGTGATAACACTCCTCAGCCCATCGTGAAGATAGGCCACTACAGGCTTGGAGCCACCCTCGGCGTCGGCACCTTCGGCAAGGTCAAGATCGGAGAACATCAGCTCACAAAGCACAAGGTCGCCGTCAAGATACTCAACAGGCAGAAGATCAAGTCACTGGATGTCGTCGGCAAGATCAGGAGGGAGATACAGAACCTCAAGCTATTCAGGCACCCGCACATCATCAAGCTCTATCAAGTACATTGCAACACAATTACAAAGGATATAAATGTATTCTATTATAAATTATCTATTCCAGGTCATATCAACGCCCACAGACATCTTCATGATAATGGAGTATGTGAGTGGAGGAGAATTATTCGAGTATATTGTAAAGCATGGCAAACTCCAAGAACACGAAGCTCGGAGATTCTTTCAACAGATAATATCGGGGGTGGACTATTGTCATCGTCACATGATTGTTCACCGTGACCTGAAGCCGGAAAACCTTCTACTTGACCACAATATGCATGTGAAGATTGCTGACTTTGGGTTATCAAACATGATGACGGATGGTGAATTCCTGAGAACAAGCTGTGGATCGCCTAACTATGCTGCACCTGAAGTAAGTTACTCGAGGAACAAGAAACCGTAAACCCTATATTAATAATTTGTTTTAGGTCATAGCGGGGAAGCTCTATGCTGGTCCAGAAGTTGATGTATGGTCTTGTGGTGTGATTCTGTATGCACTTTTATGCGGAACATTGCCATTTGACGACGAACACGTTCCAACACTATTCAGAAAGATCAAATCGGGAATATTCCCCATACCTGAATATTTAAACAAGAGCGTAGTGAGCCTCCTGTGTCAGATGCTGCAAGTGGATCCGATGAAGAGGGCGTCCATCGACGATGTGAAGAAGCACGAATGGTTCCAGAAAGATCTCCTCGAATATTTATTTCCTTCGCCTGTGGAACAAGTATAGATCAACACTTGATATAATCAATGAAGTTAAAAATATTAACAATTAATTATTTAAACATAACAGCAGGATAGCAGTATTATAGACACAGACGCCATTGCCGAAGTGTGTGAAAAGTTTGGAGTAAAAGAGAGTGAAGTTCACAGCGCTCTTCTGAGCGGCGACCCGCATGACCAATTGGGGATTGCGTACCATTTGATAATCGACAATAAGAGAATCGCAGACGAGGCTGCCAAAGCTGAGATCAAAGAGTTTTATTCGGCCGGTCATTAATTTCTCATATTTTATAATGTTTAATATTATTTAATGTATTAAAGTTTGTGTATTGAATTGTAGGTAGTCCGCCAGCTGCTATATACAGTCCAGTCGAAAGCGGACATAAGCCACACCCTGAAAGGATAGCTCCTTTGAGAGATAAGGTGGTTGCGGCCACTGTACAAGGAACACCACCGGCACCATTCAAAGGGACACCTGTTAAAAGGTGTAGTATTATTTATATATATAAAATATGAATTAAAATTTATATTTTAATTGCAGAGCCAAGTGGCATTTAGGCATCAGATCTCAAAGCAAACCCAATGATATAATGCTTGAAGTTTACAGGGCAATGAAAGCTTTAGATTATCAATGGAAAGTCATCACCCCTTATCACGTTCGGTAATAAATAATACATATAAACTGTACTCCAAATATTTATCATCATATTATTTCAGGGTTAGGGATAAGAACAAGTTGACCGGGAAATATGTGAAAATGTCGCTTCAATTGTACCAAGTCGATTACAAATCGTATCTTTTAGACTTCAAGTCGTTGTCTGGTGAAGAACCTGAAGACGAAGAGGACGTCTGCCCGAGTCCAGTCACGGCGGCTCCGATAAATGACCTCGGGTCATCCGGACATCACACGATGGAGTTCTTCGAGATGTGTGCGGCGCTCATAATTCAATTGGCACGATAAGCTTACACCGTTGCTTTATATTTATCTTTATAATTATGTTTTTTGAGTAGTACAAAAAAATATGAATATGTTTAGTTTGGTACGTTTTGGTTTGCAGAACTTGTTCTCAGGGGATTGTTTAAAATTAGTTTAGTAGCAAACACTATGCACAAGTCATTCTTAACTATCTTGACTTGGCGGCTTATGTAGATCAGAGATCTACGCACATTGAGCCTGTCATGTCAATTAGTTTATTTAATGATTCTGTCACTCTTTTTCTTTGTCATAGTTACCAAATGTTGATGTGATTTTTTTTTTATTGTTCACATAAATCCATCGTGCATATTTTTGAAATGAATTATAAAAGTCGTTTGCGACCTTTACTATTGAAAGTGATAATAAACGTAATGTGTAACATTTAATACCAATAATAATTTTAAGGTATATAATCATCACATTTTAATTTAGGCTCAAAAATAAATGTGTAAATCGCCAAAACTATTTTGTTATCTATTTGTTGAATGATTTTTCTTACTCGTTCGGGAACTGCACTCTTAATATAATACATGAAGTGATTCGAAAAGTGGCTTGTAATTTTATTGTTTTATATACATAGTGCAATCGATTTTTTTATGTCCTGATCATATTTATATTGTTGTTATAATGTATTAGACAATTTCTGTATATAATAAAAAGCTTATGTGCATAATATTTCTATGTATATATTTATATATGTATATGTATTATTTAGAACAGCATTAAAATATTTTAATTAGACACAGCATATGTTTATTTTTCATTGTGTGTTCGCAGGGACATGTTTTTGTTGCTACCATTATAAAAGCATTAGTTAGCATTTTAAAATTAAAACATATATAATAAGACAACTTGCATATTCAATCTACAAAACTTACTTAAAATAATAATAAAAAAAAACGTTTATCATAAATCAGTACAAATTTACATATTTCCAAGCATCTGTGTGTCGTATTTTGAATCCATTACTAATTTGTCTCTGTAAATAAATATTGGGAAATGCTTTTAACGACTATTGACCTGCTTACTAAAATAATAAATTCCAATAAAACCAAAGTACGTGGTAAAATAAAACCTCGCGTATTATGAAAAATAATATTAATCGGTTAAATAAAAAATAAAGAGAAAATGACGATAGTTTGACACGCTCTTCATAATGGCGTATTTTTTATTACTGTATAACGCACGCAGGTCGTGCTTCAAACAAAGATCGTATATCAAAATATCAAGCAAAATATATCGTGTCCAAACATGTGGTCATATGCAGACAGACAACAATGAGGTTAGAGGTAGAGGGGGGGAGGCAACAATGTCGTGGCGCCAAAAGGCCAGTTCTTACCTGCCGTCAGTTGAGTAAACGTCCCCTTTTAATACTTCCAGCTATTTCGACGATATGGAGAAAATTACCGATGTGTTGAAGCCATGCAACGGCCGAAGAGGGGAGAGGAACTTGGCCTCCTTGATCCCGCTCCTTTGGGAAGGCCCGGCGAGGGACGCTTACCTCAGCATCCCCAGTGACCGAAGGGGGGACACAGGGGCGATCAGGGATGCCCTCGTCTCAGCATTCGGACGGAGGCCGGAGGAAGCGTTCGCGGACCTCATGGCCACGAGGTGGTGCGGCGAGCAGGCCGCCACATACAGCCTGCAGCTCAAAAGGAAGATGGAAGAGGCACAGGTATACACCAGTGCGTTCCATGCACGCTTCTTCGTGTACTCGCTGCCGGAGGAGGTTCGGCGAGAAATACATCTGAGATTCACGGCAGAGGAGGTCACGAAGATCGAGAATGTAGTGGAGGCTGCTTCCAAGCTGCTCAGGGCCAGCTCGGGGACCTGGTCCGTGACTGCTGTCGCCTCATCGGGGGGCGCCAAGATGTCTGGACGGACACCGGGCCGGCGCCGGAAGACAGGCGCGTGTTGGAACTGTGGGAAGCAGGGACATCGGGCTGCCGACTGCCCTTCGGAGGAGAGACGCCACCTGAAGACGGGAAACAGGGGCGGGGATTCTGCTGTGCCGGCAGTGTCCCCACGGTACTGACATCAGCACTTCCAGTGGTGGGCGCTACTGTGATTGGCAGCTCCAGTCGCGTCCTAATTGACACCGGCTGCCTTATGCGATGAGACGCTGTGGAAGTGGAGGCGGATGAATGGCCCATTGCGACTTGTCGGTTTGCGGTCAGCTTACATCCAGATCAGAGTGGACGAATCGTTGCAGCCTTACCAATCCGTCGTCGTAGAGGGGAAAACTTACTGTTTTACTCGGGCTGAACTGCGCGCCGAGAATACTTTCAAAGATCCTCCAACGTGTACTCGACCGAATTCGCCGTAGCACCAGCTGACCCTGTCCGGGAGACTGGGCGGTCCCGCAGACGATGAGCGGGCGGATTTGGACTAACGCCAGTTCGCTTGGCCTCGGAGTAGTGGTCGAGGTCGGGGGAGTCGTGGCAGAAGGTGCCGCCTTGCTGCCTAAGGAGTATGCAGCACACATCAATGTAGCCGAGCTCGATGCCGCTCTGAATAACGTCAATGTGGCCCTAAAGTGAGGTCTAAAAGAATTCGAGTTGGTAATAGACTCGGGGCACTACGGCGAAATGGATTCGCTCCGCCCTCGAAGGTTGAAGATTGCCGTGCCAAGGAATCAGAATGTCTGAGATGTTGGTGAAACGGCGCCTCTCGGTACTGAAGGACCTTGTTGACGAGTGCGAACCGAGGGTCACTGTGCTGTTGTCGTCAGAGAAGAACAAGGCAGATGCCCTCACACGCGTCGACAAGGCTTGGCTCAAACCTCAGAAAGAGGCGGAGTCGCCAGCTGGCGCGGCCGATGTTCGCAAGCTGCATGACCTTCATCACTTTGGCGTGGACCGAAGCCTACAGTACTACGGCTATAAAGTGGCACGGCTGGTTGATCGAGGAGTGAGGTGGGACGTAGTGGAGGCTGTGCGTCGGGTCTGCGTGCGGTGCAGCAGAATAGATCCGTCACCGGGGTCGCACAACCCGAGTGAAATCGGGGTAGATGGTTCGTGGACGTGCTTGTCAGTCGACGTCACGAAACACGAAACGAGGAAGTACCTCACAGTGGTCCCAGTCGCTTCGCAGTGTGGGAAATTGCGACAGAATCGGCGGAGGAAGTGTGTGAGCTGTTAATAGACAATGGTGCTGCATTTTGGTCTCGTGAGTTGGAGGAGCTGTGCAATGTGCGACGGAGGTTTCGCACCGCCTATCGCCCGTCCGCTAATGGGATTGTGGAGCGGTACTATCGCGCTGTGAAGGCGGCGGTCGCAAGGAGCGGCATGTCAACGTTAGACGCCGTTTTATATTACAACTTGGCGGCAAAATCCGATGGGGAAAAGTCTTCAGCCGACACCATCTTCAGTTACCGATGGTGACACCCACTCAAGGTTTCACCAAACCGTTATCCAGCTGAGGAGGCGCCATTTCAGCCAGGTGACCAGGTATTTGTCAAGCCGCGGGCGCGAAATGTACCACCAGGTGGCTGAGTGGTCACGTAACACAGTCAAGGTGGACGGAGTCCCGAGGCATGTGCTGGACCTTCGCAGGCTACCGAGACCACACGAAGTGATGCCCTTTCCTGGCGGAGGAGCTGCCGTCGCTACTGGCTGAGGAGCTACCGTTGCGACGCGTTGCCGCTAGATGAGGACCTACCGAACGGTTGTCGCCCTTTCCGGGTGAGGAGCCACAGTCAGCGGAGGAGATCCCGTCGCCACCACCACGATAGCAACGCCCCCAGCGGGCACGGGCGACCGAAACACTTAAAGGACTTTATAGTGGAGTGTGACAGCTTTGAGGACGCAGATTAGCATATAAGAGGTGTAGTGCGTAAGCCATATAAGATGTGTAGCTCGTAAGTCTTACAATATGTGTAGCTTATAAGTCGTAGAATGTGTTATGTGTAATCTGTAAATCTAATAAATAATGAGGACATCAGGGGAGAATGTGGTCATATGGCGCAGGATCAGTTGGCAACACTGTCGTGGCGCCAAAAGTTCTTACCTGCCCTCGTTTGAATAAACATCCTCTTTTATTACTTCATAATGTAGTTCAACAGATTATCTTCAATATTGTACAAACAAATAAACCAATTCATAACCCGATTACATCATTTTGGAATCTCCATTGAATATTTTTCATTTCAATCACATAATTCGAAATAAAACAGCGTGTAAGGTTTATCTTTATAATATCAACTAATCGCAAAATATACAATACGAAGCGATATTATCTCTTATTCCCCAATATAATTTTGATTAGCTTGGATGTATTTTATTTTATTCAAGTCTATGATTTATCAAAATGATTAAAACGAAGAAACGTCAATTAAAAATGCAAGGATTTTTTTTAAACATATTGTTGTAGACTGGTTATACAAATATTATTATTTAGAAATTGTACGTCAGGAATACAAAAAGGGCTGTAAAAACATCAACCAACTACTTAAAATTATGAAAAACTATCTGGCTACATTATTAAAATATTTTAATTTAAATCAAATAAGGAATTAGCAATCAAATCTTGCGATGAATGTTAAAAAAGCGCGTCCACCGTTTACGGATTATGTATGGAGCAATTTTGGATTCAATTATTAACAAAGAGTACATAATTACTACATTGAAAATTAGACTGGATAACATTTTTAATGTAAAAAAATATTATACATACAATATAAAATTCAAATACGGATTAATAAACGTCTTGTTTATTTTTCAAAAGATAACAATTGTATGCATTTTTTAGTCAGTCTGTGTTGAAGTGCAGTGCACATCGGTAAGTTCATATATAATACTTTTTTTTTAACAGATTTAAAGGAAGTTGCCATTGAAGATGAATAATCATCTAATATGGGATGTAATTTATTTGCAGGCTTTTTAAAATGGCTTCTTTTTTGTGGTTTTTATTGGCCATTTGTGCTGCTGATTCTGTATCATCTTTTGCCCTGAATAAATCCACAGATTTTACATTACAAATCATCCATTTGAACGATTTCCACGCCAGGTGAGTTAGTAATTTAAAATCGCCAAATATTGTATGTATTTTTAATAAGAAAACATCATCATTTAAAATTATGCAAATATGTTTTACGGATAAGAGGAATATCACTTGTTGAATTACATTTACATAAAACACGAATTTTAAATAATTACCGGCCATTTATTTTATTTACTTTAAAAAGTACACCGTATTTATATTAGCAAACAAAAAGATCTTGTTCTGAATTATTCCACGATAAGTGATTCTAACTATGGAGATATTGAATTTATTACTGAATACTAAATTTAGAACACAGGAAAAAATTCAATTTAAAAATAAAATAACTACACAAGTACTACTACAAAAGTGTTTATTTCGGAGACTAATTAAGGAGACAAACTGTGAAATTTATCAATTAAATTATTATTAAAAAATAATGGTAGAAAGTATTTAAAATTCAATCATATACATATTTTTTCGATACAATTAAAATATTATCAATTATTAAAAGTCCACCTCGTATAAGTTACCAAGTTTTTATTGAGGTACTAAGGACGTAGACTCTACAGCCTACGCCGTAGAGGCGTAGAGCCTCTTACTCAATTTAAGATGTAAATTTTCACACTACATATCTTCTCAAACAAGGTTAAATTGTTAAAATAATATTGACTAATGTATGTCTATCATAGATTCGAAGAGACTAGTCCCTCTTCCACAACATGCGTTAAGAAGAGCAATTGTATCGGAGGCTTTCCTCGTCTTTACACCAAAGTGATGGAATTGAAGACCAAGAATCCTGATTCTGTTGTATTAAATGCAGGTGATAGTTTTCAGGGCACTCTTTGGTACAATATCCTGAAATGGAACGTCACTCAACACTTCATGAACTTCCTACCAATTGACGCATACGTAATACATTTACAAACACTCGCATACAAAACATGCTTATTGTAACGTAAATGATACTTTATAGACTTTGGGAAATCACGAGTTTGATGATGGCATTGCTGGAGTAGTTCCATACATAAAGGCCCTCAAGGCCCCAACAGTAGCAGCCAATATAGATGCCACCAAAGAGTCCACTATCCAAAACACATTCCAACCTTCCACAATCATCGAAAGAAACGGTCGCAAAATAGGAATTATAGGAGTTGTATTCTCCAAGACTAACGTGAGTATTTAAATCCATGAAAATATATAATATTATCCTATTATAATTGGTAATTTAGGAGCTCGCTAAAACCGAAGGACTAGTATTCACTGATGAAGTTGAAGCTGTAAAGAACGAATCTCAAAAGTTGGCAAATCAAGGCGTTGACATTATAATTGTATTGTCTCATTGCGGTTATGATGTAGACAAGTGAGTATATCAAATCATCATATTTATTGATGACTAAGTAAAAAAAACTATAAGTCATATTCAATAAAATTCATACATGACAGCCGTCACATTTACTTGATTAAATAATCTGTCAAAATGGCGAATTCCACCTGTCACTGCCAGTCTGACAGCTGGATTATTTGGTTTTAAGAGCTGTCACTATCAAATTCAATTATTCCAGCTGTCAAAACCAGGTAATCGCCATTTTGACAGACGATTTAATCAAGTAAGGGTCGGTTTCTTCAAACACCGAGCTAAGTGACTCGAGAGTTAAATGTCAGAAATTAACGAAAGACCGAATCTCAAAAGTTGGCAAATCAAGGCGTTGACATTATAATTGTATTGTCTCATTGCGGTTATGATGTAGACAAGTGAGTATATCAAATCATCATATTTATTGATGACCAAGTAATCATAAAAAATTACTCATCAAAGTCCATAATTCCTATTTAATGGAATATTATCTGTGTTTATAATATTGTTGAACAGGAAAATTGCAGCACAGTCTGGAGAATATATTGACATAATCGTGGGTGGACACAGCCATACATTATTTTATAATGGAATTCCTCCTAATGGCGAAGTTTCCCAGGGTTCATATCCAGTTGTGATCGAACAGGAAACAGGACACAGGGTATAAAAAATCATAAACTGATGTAATCTATAAATTAATTATAATTTAATTTTTTTGCACTAGGTACTGATCGTGCAAGCTTCTGCATATACTAAATATTTGGGAGATCTCACTGTCACTTTTGACGAGTTTGGAAATGTTATTAGTTATAGTGGTCTTCCCATATATCTTGAGAATTCTATCAATCAAGGTGAATAATTATATTACATATTCCTTAATAAATGAAATACGAGCGCTTTCTAGATGATCAAATTTATTTTCATCAAACAACTCTTATGCAGTTTAAAAGATAACGGTTGTGTTTTATTTACCAGACTTAATATGTATGCCGTCAATTGATACCATCGATATATTAGTAAGCCATATAATTGGATGTATAAATATCAAGATAGTGAACCAAGTAGACGAGTCTGAGTGAGACAACACTAATTGTTTAAGCGCGCTAAATAAATTCTTTGTAGAGGTGTACATCGTTTTTCGTTACTGTTGTTTAAACACTGTGAATCACCTTGATTATAGTGTCAACTCGTCTACTTGTTCCACCATCTTGATATTTATGGCCTGCTAATATATCGGTGGTATCGCGAAAATAAAACGCACGCTATCCAATAAATTGACAAACATCGCCAAAGTTTATTCTAAAAATGGTTATAAGGGAAGTTTAGTTTAATTACCAAACTTGTGATAAAGTTTTGCATTAAAATATCATTTTACATCGTGTGCATAAAAAATATCGTCTTCTTATTGATAAAAGTTGGAAAAGCATTATTATGAATATATTATGTTTTTAATATTTTTCAGAAGAAAAAAATCTCTAGGAATTTTATATCTATTAAACATTCAAATAACAATTAATTTAAATCTAGACTATTGGGCACCTAGTGAAAAAATTGAATCTCAACAACAGAAATATGATAGATCGCGAATTATTGAAATATTCGAAAGAAAAAAAAACAAATCGCCCAACAATGAAAAATCGAGAACCGCATAAAAATTCGTTCTATTTTTTTTAAATTATTATAATTTTTAGACGAAAAAATGCTCCAGGAATTGGTACCTTTTAAGAAAATTGTCAATGTTGTCGGAAATGTGAATATTGGATATACAAAAGTTGATTTAACCAAATCAGATTGTACACTTGGAGAATGCAACATGGGAAGTTTTATATGTGACGCTTTCATCGATCAAGTGAGCTTCAATTTACACATTAATAATTAAGTAATAATTAATATTTTATATGAAAATCAGTTAGTTTATCAATCATTGCCTGGATATTGGACATATGCTGCTGTTGCATTTATTGCAAAAGGTGGAATACGAGCAGCCATTCCTATCGGAAGTATGTACTGTTTAACCGGTTTATACAATTAAATAAAATCTAATATTAATTTAAAAATAATCAGATATAACATACGGTGACTTGGTCTCTGTACAACCATTCACAAATACTGTGAACACATTACAAATAAAAGGAATCCATTTGTTGCAAGCATTGGAGCATTCAGTCTCCTCAGATGATGGCTTCCGTTCATTACAAGTTTCAGGTTTGTACACTGAAATCACTAATTCAACAATAATATATCAATAATTAATATTTTCAGGACTGCAGGTGACATTCAACCTGACAAAACCGATTGGCCAAAGAGTCGTTTCTGCTTATATCAGATGCGATAAATGCGACATTCCAACTTATTCCCCAATAAATCCCGATGAGATTTACACGATTGTAACGAATAGCTTCCTTGCAGGCGGTGGAGATGGATTTTCAGTTAGTATACAAATTAAAATATTATATAAAATCAATAAATGATATTCTATCCGTGATTTACAGCAAATATCCGCAAATAAAATCAACGAAAAAGTGTGGGGCTTTGATATTGAAATTATTACAGAGTATCTTAATAAACGATCACCAGTTTATCAAGAAAAGGGTAAAAGAATTAGAGTTGTAAAATAGAATAAAATATATATATCAATAAACGAGTACAAATTATTTTATTTTATTTAAATGAAATCTGATTAATGAAAAGGACTATTTATATTTAAAAAAAAAAAAAATCATTGCCTATAATTAAAATTTATGTTTTATTCCCGGGGATTTTCAGTGAAATAAATATATATTTTTTACTATTCGTAATAAACTGTTTTTTTTTTATAAATTAACTCACAAAAATAATTTAAAACGGCTCAAATTATTTGATTACAATTGATTTAATATTAATCTATCGTAATGCTTGAAAGTTGTCGATTGTTGGAAAAAATAAAAAACGTGAAATATTTGCGTCAGACTCTTGGAGCCATGGTCCACCGAAATATTTACAGCTATATCCGAATTCAGACTAACAAAACTAAAGAATGTCATAATCTGAACATTTTATCAAAATAAGAAAACAAGCAGATGAGGACCAATATTTTTTGTCTATTTGGATTTGCTCGTCCTTGTCTTAAACTATTTTAACTTGTTGTAAAAAACACGTTGTAAATAATACAATATACCTCCTATAAAGTTATGATTATACAATAAACACGATATTTAACATAAACTCAACATTATTCAGCGTATTACAAAAGTTACGGCCGGTTGGCCTTTTTGTAGGTTAGGTTAGGTTAGGTTTACAACTTCGATTAAAAAGTCAAGCAAGATCGCGTTTTAACTGAGAACTTGATACGGCGCCATTATGACAAGATGTAGTTCTATAAAAAACAATAAACCCCGCAACATAATTCAGCGTATTACAAAAGTTACCGCAGGTTGACCTTTTTGTAGGTTAGGTTTCCAACTTTGATCAAAAAGTCAAGCAAGATCGCGTTTTCACTGAGAACTTGATACGGCGCCATTATGCCAAGATGTAGTTCTATAAAAAACAATAAACTCCGCAACATAATTCAGCGTATTACAAAAGTTACGGCCGGTTGGCCTTTTTGTAGGTTAGTTAGGTTAGGTTTCCAACTTCGATTAAAAAGTCAAGCAAGATCGTTTTAACTGAGAACTTGATACGGCGCCATTGTGCCAAGATGTAGTTCTATGAAAAACACAACTGCAACATATTCAGTACATAAAAGTTACGGCGGTTGGCCTTTTTGTAGGTTAGGTTAGGTTAGGTTTCCAACTTCGATTAAAAAGTCAAGCAAGATCGCGTTTTAACTGAGAACTTGATACGGCGCCATTGTGCCAAGATGTAGTTCTATGAAAAACAATAAACTCCGCAACATAATTCAGCGTATTACAAAAGTTACGGCCGGTTGGCCTTTTTGTAGGTTAGGTTAGGTTAGGTTTCCAACTTCGATTAAAAAGTCAAGCAAGATCGCGTTTTAACTGAGAACTTGATACGGCGCCATTATGCCAAGATGTAGTTCTATAAAAAACAATAAACTCCGCAACATAATTCAGCATATTACAAAAGTTACCGCAGGTTGGCCTTTTTGTAGGTTAGGTTTCCAACTTTGATCAAAAAGTCAAGCAAGATCGGGTTTTAACTGAGAACTTGATACGGCGCCATTATGCCAAGATGTAGTTCTATAAAAAACAATAAACTCCGCAACATAATTCAGCGTATTACAAAAGTTACGGCCGGTTGGCCTTTTTGTAGGTTAGGTTAGGGTTAGGTTTCAACCCCCCCGATTAAAAAGTCAAGCAAGATCGCGTTTTAATTGAGAATCTTGATACGGCGCTATTATGCTAAGATGTAGTTCTATGAAATAATAAATCCCAAATATATCTGTTTTGCCGGCCTTTGCAGGTTGTGTTGTGCCAGGTTTCAACTTCGACAAAGTCGCCAAAGATCGCGTTTTAACTGAGAACTTGATACGGCGCCATTATGCCAAGATGTAGTTCTATAAAAAACAATAAACTCCGCAACATAATTCAGCATATTACAAAAGTTACCGCAGGTTGGCCTTTTTGTAGGTTAGGTTTCCAACTTTGATCAAAAAGTCAAGCAAGATCGGGTTTTAACTGAGAACTTGATACGGCGCCATTATGACAGGGTCTATTTGTTCGAAAAACAGTAAACTATTATATATTAACTCGTCATTATCTCATAATAAGTAGTCTGGGTTTACACCACTTTTGCGCTGATAGCCTCAATTATAATTTTATAAAATTTAACAGTTCCACACTACACACCTTAGCCTATTATGTATAGTACACAAGATGCAGAGGTCCGATCGTGTCCAAATCGTGTTATTATCATGTGATAACGTGATCATATGTGTATTTTGATCAACTTTATCACTACAATTGATTGCAAAATTAATAAACGACTTCTTTGATATTCCAAAGATAACAACCAAGATGATAAAAGACAGTTGATTCGTGTAAAGAAGTCAGTCAGTGACCGACGTTGGAGCAGTTAGCACACTCTGTGCTCGGTATGTTCATATTAAAAATAATATAATAATCTCAACGGAAGCGCCAAATTGATGTTTTGATAAGATATTATTTTTATTAAAAAAAATTATCTTCGAAGATAAATAATTGAGCGGTGTAATTTATTTGCAGGCTTCTTTAAAATGGCTGCTCTTTTGTGGGTCTTATTGGCCATTTGTGCTGCTGATTCTGTATCATCTTTTGCCCTGAATAAAGCTACAAACTATTCATTACAAATCATCCATTTGAATGATTTCCACGCCAGGTGAGTTATTAATTTAAAAACGCTAAATACGGAATGAATGTATTTTTAATGGGACGTTTCATTGCCTATTATAAAATCGACGGTCTCAGTTTGTCATTGAAAATTTCAATAATACTACTATGAATGAAAAAAAAACACATTGATATTATCCAACAAAAAAGGTTATATTTAAGAGTTAAATGACGAAATACATCATGTTTTGGATTGATGTCACGTCAAGGATAAAATACAAGAAGCAATTTCACAATGAGTGATTCTTGTGAACGAACATTGAATTGATCATTTGACTAGTTTTTATACTATTTTTACGGTGATAATTTAAAAATAATGTTATTTATCCCTTGACACGATTGTTTCAATAATATTTCTATCGCAAAATAAATAAATAATAAAATTTTATTATATATTGTCTTTGGTTTAGATGAAATATTCCCGCATCTCTAAAATTAATATAATATTTTTAAAAAGCTAAAAGTTTATCGTATATAGACGTGGAATATGTCAAAACAATTTGTAATTTATAGGGGAACAATTTTGAAATTGATTAGATCATTTTTAACCACGAAAAATCATATGATACACAAAAAAAACGAGAATGTGTTAAACGAGAATCTTAAAAGCAAAATCATCTCTGTCCGTCTTACTTTATAATACAAAATGTCTTGTTGAAATTGTGGTAAATATAATAATGAATCTATTGGAAGTAAAAATTGTTTTTGATATTTTTTTTTGGACATTTCTGGTTTTGGTTTTAAAAGCTACATAATTTTCGACAAACGTACGAAGAGCTCCGTTGGCTAAATTGGTTAAAAGAGTCAAATCAGAAGCAAGTTCAAGTCCTGCATGAGTTTCATCTTTCATGAACATCTTTTCAGTATTCAATACAATTTAATATTTAAATTAAAAATAACCTAATATGTAGGCTATGAATAGAGCTCGGATAAGTATATAAAAATTTGTTATAGTATTTACATAAAAATGTATATAAAATAAAGTAAGGTGTAGGAAGCAATGATTTATATGTTACTATATAAGGTCCCTGTAGGTGGCATAATTGGTGGAAAAGAGATCACCCAGGTGCACAAATTCGTTGCCAAGTCATTGTAGCTTATTCAAAGGAGAAAAAACAGGTAATTGGATGAGGAGTTCTGTGGATAGAATGGAAAATTTTAGCGATAGTTAAGTTTGGGGATATTGTTGTATTACACCATTTAAATTATCAGATATTGACACACAACTTCTTCAACTTCATGGGAGAAATTAGAATGTAGAATGTGGCCGAATACTGGGTGGATGGGCATATTTTAAAGAACATTTATTTTATTTTATTAAATTAATAGGCACACAGTGCACCTACTTAGCCAATCTAAGCTAAGAGAATAAGCATTCATTGATTGCATCAAGTATATTTTCTATTACAGATTCGAGCAAACTAGTCCCGCTTCTTCATCATGCGTCGATGAGAGCCTTTGTATCGGAGGCTTTCCTCGTCTTTACACCAAAGTGATGGAATTGAAGACCAAGAATCCTGATGCTGTTGTATTAAATGCTGGTGATAGTTTTCAGGGCACACTTTGGTACAATATCCTGAAATGGAACGTCACTCAACACTTCATGAACTTCCTACCAATTGACGCATACGTAATACATTTACAAACACTCGCATACAAAACATGCTTATTGTAACGTAAATGATACTTTATAGACTTTGGGAAATCACGAGTTTGATGATGGCATTGCTGGAGTAGTTCCATACATAAAGGCCCTCAAGGCCCCAACAGTAGCAGCCAATATAGATGCCACCAAAGAGTCCACTATCCAAAACACATTCCAACCTTCCACAATCATCGAAAGAAACGGTCGCAAAATAGGAATTATAGGAGTTGTATTCTCCAAGACTAACGTGAGTATTTAAATCCACGAAAATATATAAGATTATCCTATTATAATTGGTAATTTAGGAGCTCGCTAAAACCGAAGGACTTGTATTCACTGATGAAGTTCAAGCTGTAAAGAACGAATCTCAAAAGTTGGCAAATCAAGGCGTTGACATTATAATTGTATTGTCTCATTGCGGTTATGATGTAGACAAGTGAGTATATCAAATCATCATATCTATTGATGACCAAGTAAAAAAAAAACTATTAGTCATATTCAATAAAATGCATACATGACAACTGTCACTTTTAATTGATTAAATAATCTGTCAAAATGGCGAATTCCACCTGTCACTGCCAGTCTGACAGCTGGATTATTTGGTTTTAACAGCTGTCACTATAAAATTCATTTATTCCAGCTGTCAAAACCAGGTAATCGCCATTTTGACAGACGATTTAATCAAGTAAGGGTCGGTTTCTTCAAACAGTGAGCTAGGGTGACTCGAGAGTGTGCAATACCTATTGATTGCAGAAAAATGAACACTTTCTGACATTTAACTCTCGAGTCACCCTAGCTCACTGTTTGAAGAAGCCGACCCTTACTGTTGTATTCAGTAACATGCATACATGATAGTTGTCACTCTAACTTGAGTAAATCATCTATCAAAATCAAGCAATAGAGCTGTCAAACTGACAGTGACAGCTGGAATTCTCAATTTTGACAGATGAATTACTTAAGTAAGAGTGACAGATATCATTATACTTCTTACTGAATACGACAGTAAGGCACTGCTTAGTTTTAAACAAACTAGTATTTGTACAAGCTCTAGATAGTCTATAAAGCGTGTATAACTTGACTTTTAATAAAGAAATCACCCAAACTATTGATTTAAATAGATTCTTTTATAATAATATATACTACGATTGCCTTCTTTAGGATAATTGCAGCCCAAGCTGGAAAATACATAGACATAATCGTGGGTGGACACAGTCACTCATTGCTTTACAATGGAAAACCTCCTAATGGTGAATTTGTTCAAGGTTCATATCCAGACGTGATCGAACAGGAATCAGGGAACAAGGTATAGAAATATGTCAAACTGATTTAATCTACAAATAAATTATAATTTAATCGTTTCATTAGGTACTGATCGTGCAAGCTTCTGCATATACTAAATATTTGGGAGATCTCACTGTCACTTTTGACGAGTTTGGAAATGTTATTAGTTATAGTGGTCTTCCCATATATCTTGAGAATTCTATCAAGCAAGGTATTTATTAAATTTTAACAGTCAAGGATTCTTTGGATTATGATGTTTTGAAAATACCTAGATAAAGAAATTATTATGGTTAAAATTGACCTATTTCAATAAGGAGGATTTACAAAACTGTCATTGTTTGACTTTTATAAAACTATTCACTATTCATTTAAATGTAGACCATTTAGTGAGTAGTAAAAAAAAAAATTTTAGCAACAGAAATATCTCAAATTATTAAAATATTCGAAAGAAAAAAACAAATCACCCAACAATTGAAAATCGAGAATCACTTATCCAATAAAATAGTGTATGCGTGTACACCAATACTACCAAGCTTTAGTCTATTCGTACACGCACGACTCACTAATACACTATTATTTTTAATACGGCTCATGAATCTTTTTTTTCCGTCCTTTTATAATATAATAGGGTATTTTTAATATAAATTTATAATTCATAATTCATTATGCACTATTAAATTTATTTGAAAATCGTTTATCATTAAAATATCCGTTTTGAGATTTTTAGATATGTATAAATTATAATAAATTTAATTATTATTTTTCCGAAACAAGCTCTATTCGTATACGCATCAATACAATCAGCTCTAACACGACTCATTAACATCTCTCATTGCACTATTCTATTTATTGAGACTATTTTTTAAAATGATTATAATTTTTAGACGAAAAAATGCTATAAAACATATAATTGGAAGAAAGTAAAAATGGTTATAAGGGAAGCCTAGTTTAATTGCCAAACTTAAATTGATTAAAGTATCGTTGAAAATCGTGTGAATAAAAAATATCGTCTTTTTTTAGATAAAAAGGTGGAGAATTATAAATATGTACACAATTAGTGAATATTTATTTTTTAAATAATTTTCAGACGAAAAAATTCTCCAGGAATTTTATATCTATTCACACGAGTAAAATTTCATAAAACTAATAGCCATTTATTATTTAAATGTAGACCATTTAGTGAGTAGTGAAATAATTGAATGTTATTAAAAAAAACAAATCGCTCAACAATGAACAATCGAGAACCACCGAAAAATTAGTTATTTTGAAAAATAATTTTTATTTTTAGACGAAAAAATGCTCCAGGAATTGGTGCCTTTTAAGGAAATTGTCGATGTTGTCGGAAATGTGAATATTGGATATACAAAAGTTGATTTGACCAAATCAGATTGTACACTTGGAGAATGCAACACGGGAAGTTTTATATGTGACGCTTTCATCGATGAAGTGAGCTTTAATTTACACATTAATAATTAAGCAATATGTACTAATAATCAATATTTTATATAAAAATCAGTTAGTTCAACAATCATTGCCTGGATATTGGACATATGCTGCTGTTGCATTTATTGCACAAGGCGGAATACGAACGGCCGTTCCTATTGGAAGTATGTATTGTTTAATGTATTAAAAATGGCTGATTTTAAACATACTAATAACAATAAATTGCAGACATAACATACGGTGATTGGGTTACTGTGCAGCCATTCCAAAATACTTTAAATACAATGCAACTAAAAGGAAGCCATTTGTTACAAACACTGGAATATTCAGTTGCCTCAGACGGCTTCCATTCATTACAAGTTTCGGGTTTGTACATGATTTTTAATACTAAAACAGCAGGGATTTTATAATATTATTTTCAGGATTGAAAGTAACATTCAACATAACAAAACCAGCTTACGAAAGAGTCGTGTCTGCTTATATAAGATGCGATAAATGCAACATTCCATCTTATTCCCCAATAAATCCTGATGAGTTTTACACAATAGCAACTGATGGCTTCCTTGCAGGCGGTGGAGATGGATTTACAGTTAGTTTATTATCTTACCCATTTAGAAAAAAACAACATAATAACAATATATTTGTAATTTACAGCAAATTTCCGAAAATAAAATCAATGAGAAAGTGTGGGGTGTCGATATTGATATTGTTACTAGATATATTGGTAAAATTTCACCAATTTACCAAGAAAAGGGCAACAGAATCACTGTTGTAAAATAAAAGTTACTCGTTGTCAATGAACACATTTAGATATAATTGAATATTTTAATATGAAGAACGCATACGACCCAATCCACCAATAAACAATATTAAAAACATTTTTCTTTTATTTAAAATGAAATAAAAATCCTGCAAAAAGTGCGTGAAAAATTATACGTGCCTGAATATAATATATTTTCGTGGGTAACCATTTTTAAGGGTATGGCATTTTCATGCCTGAAAATGTTCGACAATTTCTCAATGAAACAAATTATTTGGAAATTAATCTAATTAGTGAAAAATTCCGCTATAATTTTTATTTATGTATACTTAATTTTCCAAATATATTATATACATTTGAACGAAATAGAGTCTCAAAATAAGCAAACACATCAATAATTTCAACATTTCTTCTATAGAACTGTTGGAATGATAAATTTGGAGATTATGATTTTAATTGTTTTATATAAAGTAGTTACTTATATTCTGATTCGGTAGATATTTAATAATCGTCATGAACGTTGGTTATAATTTTGCATAAGTTGGGAAAACTGGTATGGAAATTGATTATCCGATTTAAATAGTGTAATATATCAATTAAAAAAATATTCTAATTTTCTTAAGTGAATTGAAACAGCATAAATGAATATTTTTGAAGGTATGTATACGTATTTTTTGATTTGCTATGTATGATTGCATTTGATGACAAATTGATGTTGACAGTTGATGTCAAGTGACATTTAAAGAAGAGCCTCGTCGCTCCCGTCCTTTCTTATGAATGTCACGGTGTTTAACAATCTAAACTTGCAGGTAATGTTGATTATATTGAGTAGTCTGCTCGTATATTAGCACTTGATTGTGTATTCTGAATTGTAAAAGGTATCGTGACTCGTTATGGCGTGTGGCTGAATAACGGTAATGCGAGGCCGCCTTTAGAATAATGAATAACGACAATTAGTCTCATCCGAAACTGAGAGATGTAAGAGCGTTATCAGAGTTATTGTTCAGTGTTTAATGATTGTAATTACAGGAGCGCACGGTGAGCAGCAGCGGCTCCAGCAGCGCCATGTACGGTGAGTGGAGCACGCTGAGTGTGAGCGCCGCTGTGGACCACGAGGGAGTGTTGCGCTGTCTGAAGGGCGCTGGCAAGGATGTGGCGCTGGCCGTCCTCAAGACTCTTCTGCCTGCTCCTCATCACCGCACTGACTCCACGCCTCTCACCACGCACCAGGAGGTAATCACACATACACCTAATAATATATTACACATTCATCATCATCTCAAGCACTCCAGTTCAGTGATGAACCAAGGCTTCCCGCACTAGCAAATTCCACTTTATGCTCCTCCAGTTATCAATTCCTAAACTCCTAACTACCTTATAGAACTCGTCCGCCCACCTTAGCCTAGGTCTACCCTGCCTTCTCTTACCCACAGGCTTGCTGGATAGTATTTCCGATACTATCCCTCCTGCTCTTTAACCCAACCTAATGTTAAAGCCCTAATAAACTGCACTACGTTCACGCTCTTATATAATGAGTAAATCTCATCGTTCCGTCTAATTCTAAATAGTCCCGGTGCCTCCTGAACAGGACCCAAGATCCTCCTAAGAATCTTCCGCTCGAACCTAAGTAGCCTATCCTCTTCAGTCTTGGTAATAACCCATGTTTCTGCACCATAGGTTAGTACTGGCCTAATTAGCATATGTTACATATTACAGAACTATATTCATTAGTCTTCATTTTATCAGTATAATTGCATTGCGTCATATGTAGTTAATTTGTGACACTTATATATCTCTAGAACTAATTTAATTGATTCTATTCACATTTCTCTAGCCTTTTGTGTTCAATCTTAAACTAATTGAAATAAAATTAAGAAGAACGAGTAATTCAAATACTCAATTATTTTACTAGTCATCGTGTAATGTTTTATTCTGCTTTTCCTTATTTGATAATAATTAATTTATTTATTATAAACAGATTATGCATTCTATTACACAAAATTAAGATTTTGGTAATCTCTTTTAAGGTGGAATGGGTGATGGAAGTTATCCGATATGGATTATCTCTTCCTCTGACCGAACAAGATGCATTACGAGACTGTGTAACAATTTACTGTGATTGGTTATCTGCCTTACTTCCGCGAGAAACTTCATCGAATCAATTGCCACAACCGGTCTTACCTGAACCCATCCTCAAAGAACCGGAGAGATATTCACGTCGGATTATCGACCATTTGCACAATTTGTTCGTTCCCCGACCAGGAGAAGGTAAATTAATATACATGACTCTTGATAATGGCTATTTTCATAAACAATAAATATTTTTCAAGTCTTACCATTTATATATCAAGAGGATTTAGGTAATTTTCAGAGTGAAATAATTTAAAATTGTTTTGATTTATTTGTTGATATATTTTTTTAAATTATTAAATTAACTAATTTCCAGGCTCTGATACAATTAATAAACAGGCTGTGCTTTGTCACCGCGTTTTGAGAATTGTCCAGCAAGTTTGTGCCAAAGCATCTTTAACTCAAGAGACGTGGCAGACAATTCTCACATTTTTACTCGCTATAAATGACACTTTATTAGCTCCTCCTTCCATCAAAGATGATGTTGCTGATCAACTGTGCGAGCGAGTTCTGTCTGTATTATTTGAAGTTTGGATCATAGCATGTCATAAGTGAGTAACGGTAATTTATTAGTGAATGAATTGTTTTATAATTTAATTAATTTTAGATGTTTCCCGAGTCCACCATTGTGGAAAACATTACGAGAAGCTGCTATGAGATGGAGGCATAGAACGGCTCTAACTGAACAATGGACAAGAGTGACTTTATGCTTAACTTCCCGATTATTGCAAAATATGTATGGACCTTCATTTCCCATATTGAATATAAGTAGGTTTTATACAATTTATTAAACACATGCCAAATTTTTAATTATATTTTTCTTTTATCAGGTGATGAAGATAGCACATTGATTCCTGCCGATATGTCATATGAGAATATTTCTCAGACTTGGTACCGAATGTTGCACACAATCGGCAATCCTGTGGACTTTTGCAGGCCTCAAATAATTAGTCAGACACCTCAATTCATCCAGGTAATTAATTTAACATTATTAAATTTATTATGAACTAATAAATACCTTAATTTCAGTTTGCAATCACTCAAGAGAACGCATGTGAACCGAGTCAACATCCTTGTCTGTTAGGCTTACCGAATATATTTTTAAAAGCCATGAAAGGTTTGGCCGCTCAAGTTGATGCATTTTTGGGTAAGTTTCTGTGAAGAATGTCATATAAGTCTGTATTATTTTTTAAGGTTTAAGAATATTTCATTTATATGAAAGGTGTTTGGCGGAAATAATGTAATTATAAAAATGGTTATTCTTCATAAATGAGATTGAGATATATATTTTTATATTATTCACACAGTTAATATATTAATGCAATTCTATTTTATGTTTCTCAATCTCAGTTTAACTAACTTTTGTAAAATAATATTGATTATTATTTATTCAGGTCAATTGTGACTAATTATAATTATAACGGGATGAATATTTTTTACTTACTTCAATAACTAATTTGTGTTTTTTTTATGATTTAAAAAGATATATTTCATGTTTTTCAATATGTAAATATTTGTTGAAAGGTGTGGGTGTTTTTTTTTTTAAATGTATTTAGGGGTTGATTTATGGAATTGAGTGATGGTTAGTTCATAATGCAGATGCTATGTTGAATTTGCTTGGGTCCACCAGGTATTAGTCATCCGGGTTGGTGGGTGGAGCTGTTTGAGGGGGGAGCAGGGCTAGCGTCAACCACAGCTCCTACTGTTGAGACTCCGCCCCCTCATCGTAGGCTTGCCAAGAGTTTCAGTGTCTCCAGTAGTGCGCATCATTCCAACCGTAAGAATGTTCACACTACAATAATGTGTTTCAAAAATCTTTCTTTTATTTTATGGAAAATGTATAAAAACTGCTGATATCCATGATTTATTTTAATGCTTGCATATAGCAAAAAATACAAATAATCACTATTTAACAATGCACAATTAAAACACTTAATATTTAAGAAATCGTTCATTAATTTGAAATATTATTCTCTGTTTATTTCTACTTTAATCTGAAATAAGTAATGCTTGATGATATCAATTATAGTCTTACAGTGTTACCAATCAGGGCCATTTACGGCATATCTCAATTTAATACTACCCCTTCCCCCTTTATAAAATAATTTCATGAATATGCTGAGTAAATGTCAATCTTTATACATGAGCAGAGGTAAACTAACTAATCGCAAACGACTGTATATAATATTGTTTTGCAGTGTGATCAATTACACTTCTGAAATGCTTTCATAAAATGAACCCTAAATAAATTTTAAATATAATGAACGTTTTCTGAATATATTTTTATAATGTAAAAAAATGTAGTTTTATCGATTACGCATGTTGAAAGCCTGCAATATTTAAAATTGGATCGGTTTTGCATGAATATTTTTTGTGTGGTTGTATATTAAAAAAAAAAACTGTAATTATATTACTAAATATGAAATAATGTGTAGGTATTCCTCGTGCTTCTCTAATAGGCCTCACAAATAGTCGGCCGGCCAGTGTGGTTCCCACAACACCAACGAATCCGATATCTTTATTAAGTATGATAATATTTAACGTGTAGTTCTTTGAGATTGTAAATTAAATTTTGAAATAATTCCAGCAAGCAGTGAATGTTCAACATTAGCACCCATCAGGCCGAGGGTCAATTCCATTCTGCATTTATTCGGAGAGTGGTTGTTCGAAGCCGCTCTTATTGGAACATTTTCACAACAACAGCATAACCGTAAGAGTAATCTAATATTATGAATTTAAAGTATGATGTTATATTTTTAATTATAATTATAGAAAGAGTCGAAGGGACACCGCCTCCTTCAATGCCTGACGTTCCCGCAGGTCTTCAAATTCAAAATTATTTAGCAGGTCAGTACATATAATATACTAAAATTATTATAAATTTTATATATAATGAAATGTTGCAGGAAGGGCAGAGGCACTCGGTGCTTTGTGTCGAGTTTTTTGTTCAAAGCAGTCTCGGGAAACCGTGTTAGCTGCATATTATGCCAGGTTCTATATTGCCGTTCAAAAAGGTCTCCAAGATCCTGGAATCGTGCCTAGTATTTTATTAAATTCTGCTGATATATTCAGGTCAGTTTTTTTTATTATTTTGTTTTTGTATGTGTATAATTTATGGATATATTTTTTTAGGTTGGATCTCGATGGTATATTTATCTTGGTGCCTGATTTTATTGAAGCCCTTGAAAAAGTACTACCGGAGAAGGAGCCAAAGTTAAACTGTGGCAATGTAGATAAAAAAGAGCTCAGACGAGCCTCCATATCAATACTGTTGTCTTTATTAGTTGTTCCTCATCATCTGCAGAATCTTCCCATCAAAGAGCTACCTGGAAATCCAGACAGGTATTTATCGATTGGTTTGTTTCTAGATATATTTGCTTTATATGTTATTATTTCAGAGGTCGTTGTTTTGGGGATTTGAGTCAAAGAGTTGCATTGCTCGTTGTCGGAGCCGTTCAAGCCGAATGGTGTCCTCCTTTGGCCGTACCTCTTCTTTCGGCTTTGTATCTATGCGTAAGCCATGCCCCCGGTGAAGGACATGGTCAGATTCTACCGATTAACATAGGAGGTATATTTTTTTATCCATTTGAAAGTATACATCATATTTCATTGTCAAGTTTAAATTATGTAAATATTCCCTTTAGTACACAGCAATTTAGTGATCGACACAGTAGAATAAGTAATTTTCAAAAACATATAAGGCATTGAGAGGAGAATCCGTTGAACGTGACATTTTTATCTTGAAGAAATGGAATTCTTTTCCAAGTAGGATGTATTGTCGAGTTTGTTGAATCTCCCCTCAAAACGTCATATCATTGTCACTTTGAGCTTTTTTAAAGTATTTCAACAAATTCAGAATTCACTGCACTTGTATATAGGTTTTATGTGCTTTGCAAATTTTGTTTAATGCTTATGCGTGAGTGTGTTGTATCATCAACGCAGGACGTTCGGAAGCCGGCAGTTCAGCGCACGGTGGTTCCAACTCAACAGACAGCTATCAAGGGATCTTCTCCGTGATGGACGACTTCACTAATTCAGATGCTGAATCTTCAGGACAAGGTTTTATAATCAACACTTATTCATTCTCATTTGTTTCATTTTCCATATGCTTTTCTGTCATTACTGAATAAATACAATATTTGTATGTATATAATAATTTTTTTTAATTGCACAGGATCGGGTTTACTTGTACGAGCTACTTATTTAGTGTGTCATCGGTTGATTTCATCATGGAAATCAGATCTTGTAGTGTCTTTGGCTGCATTGGAACTGCTCGCTGGTCTCGCTCGACTCCACAACACACGATCAGGTATTCAATATTTTTTCTTCTCTGAATATAATCAAAATTAATGAAATAATGCACGGATTATTGGGAGTTTATTGTAATTGTATTTATTTTAATTTAATTGTAACTGTGTTATTATTTTGGAATGCATATAAATTTAATAATCATGATTGGTGTGATTTGCATGCTACAGATATAGTTATTGGTAAGTCTGATTGTGTACTCCTATTTGTTCAATTTATCCTTTTTTTGTGTAATTAATTAGTTTGATTTCGGAAACAGATAGTTTGGAATGCAAACGAGCAATTCGCTGGATATGCGACTACATAAGTGTTCAATGCTCCAGACCTCCTCCGGCTCATTCTAGAGATCTTCATTCATCAGTCGTGGCCGCTTATCAGTGTCTCGCCTCTTGGTTAAGAGCTCCACTTCTCGCTGATCCTGAATGCTTAGCAACTGTGATGGAAGTGGTTGAACTTGGCATTTCAGGCTCAAAAAGTGTTGGTCAGTAATCGCTAATAATAAATATTATATTATTTTATTGATTAATTATTTATGTTCAGGAAAACCCGGTGAACCAATCAAAATGAAAGACGAAAAGGAATTGAAACCGGTGTCAATGAGAGTAAGAGATGCTGCTGAAAATCTACTTGCTTTGATTCTAGAACAGGTATTATTTTATTTAAATTATTTTTTATTTGAATGATAATTATAAACAAAATCTCAAAGGTGGGTGGTTTTCCGAGTGCTTGTGGTGCTGCATCTTTAGGCTCATTGTTGGAAGAAAGGTCTCTCGCTCGTCATTGTTCTCCAACGTCTCGACAAGCAATTCATAGGTAAAATATTTCATTTTCTTCATTCAAAATATTTATTTAAATTTATCAATGATTTTAGGTTTAGATATTTTGTGGTTGATGATGGAACACTCCTCGCTCTTTTGGAAGAACCTCTTGCTAATGATCAAGATCCACAACCTACTTTGACTGGTATAAATTATTAAAATATCACTATTGGAATTGATGTTTTAATAAATTTTATTTTAGTCATTCTTAGAGGAGCTTTCGGAAGACACGCATGGACTTTGCAATTGCGTCAATTGGCTCGTTCTCGGGCTGGAGGCCGAGTGGGCGTGGTCAAAGGAACTCGGCCGGTTCCATTCTGGGAACCACCTCCTGTTTCCCCGCCTACTTGTTTACCTTTACCACAAGGCCCGCCTTCTGCAGCGTAAATAGAAAAAACTATATAGTAAATGGCATAAAATCATAATTAATTATTATTATGTGTATATTTCAGGGATAAGTCTTTTCCGTCACTTGACAGTGTTTTGAGATCTTTGAATGATCCTGATGCAAATCAACTCTTTAAATTATTGGAAACACAGGCAGCGATTGAAAAAGCTTCAAGGGAACATTCAGAATCGCAAATAGTATGTATACTTAATATCTATGATATATTTTTATTTCAATAAACTAATTGATTATTTTATTAGAATCCTGAAGAATGTGTGCCACCAGAATCGGTGCAAGATTTTCAAACTGCTCGTTTATTTTTATCGAATTTTGGATTTTTAAATATCGGTGATGAGAAAAAGGTATGCAAAAGTGTCAATATATTTTATTATTAAGTACTGATGAAATTTTTTTACAGCCTGGAACATCTCGTTTGATCGCATTGGATTCTTCAAGTGAAGAATTCCGGATGGAACTAGAAGCTTTGGATAGACTCGGTGCTCGAGCGGCATCGACAGCTCACGTGTTTTATTGTGGAAGAGGACAAAAGACTATCCAAGAATTACTTCAAAATACAATGAAGAGAGAAACAGTTTCACCGGGATTCATTGAAATGATAAGAGGGTATTTATTTTCTTATTTAAATGTTTTTTTTTTTTTTGTAAAACTTAATTGATTTTAATTTTTAGCCTGGGTTGGCCGGTGAAGATAAGTGATCATGCCGGTTGGACCGGTCACATGGATACTAGTTATATACCTGACTACTCTGCAGACTTTGGATTTGTTAGTGAGAATCCCGATAGTGACCAATCCAGTGAAAATAGCGACAATCACGGTGGATCTCTCTACAACGGAGATACTCACATTTTATATTGGGCCGATGCTAGTTCCGAGATTGCTTTTGTGGTACCTTCTGAGAAAGAGTTAAAATCCAAAACTGAGGCTGATGGCAATTGCTGCAGTGGCAACTCTTCCTGGGATGTATCCAGCCAGGGAATAGCCGGAGGATATTTAGAGAGAAGTAGCAGCGAAGTTAATGCCAACAATGCGAGTATTTCAACCAACAAATCTTCCGATAAGCCTAGAACTCTATCACTGGATATTAAAGAACATTCACCCAATTCCAGTTTCACTTCTGTCGGTCAGTATAAAAATTCACCAAATTTCCAGTGCATATGATTGATAATATTTAATTTTTAGGGAGCGGCCGCAGAAATAGACAACATTCCACTAAAATATTAATCATATGGTTGGAGAGCTATGAAGATAACCTCGACTTATCTATAGGTAGTTTATTTTTTAATATATCAAGTATAGGGCTTTATATATTAATATTCTATTTTCAGATGAACTTTTGCGCTATACGGAAACCGGTGTCAGTTGGCGGAGGAGTGAAGTGTGTGTGATTTGGGTGAGACCTTTGGAGTGTGGGCTTGTCAGGGTTAAAATTGAAGGGGGTTCTTCAGGAGGGCACCACCCCGCTGGACCGTTAGCCGATGGAGCTGTTTTAGAACTACGGCAATTGCCAGCAGCTCTCAGACACACAGCGCTCAACATAGCCAGAAGAGCTCGATTACACGACGATGGGTTAGTATTTTATTTCCACATCCAGATTTCATGTCATAAATGTAAAAATTCTCTGCAGTTATCAATTGCCACATGTGAGGAGGAGACACAAAATACAAGAAATTGCACAAAAGTTCAAGAAACATCTATCAGAACCCGAACTTCTAGCTTCTTTGTTCACAAATCCTGTTGTCACGCAATAAAAGCATTTATTAATTTATTTTTATAAAAAAATCTTAAAAACACATATTTATTATTATTAAAATGATCTCTAATTTTATAACTGTTTATTTTATCACATATTTATCAGTATTATAATAAATTATTAAAATTTACAAAACGGAATTTTATTTCTTATGACGATTACTGATTAAAGAGATACCATATCTGATAATTCAACGATCAGCGTTGTCTTTGATAAAAAGTCGATCTATCGAAATTATTTGTTTTGTGTGATGTTGACGGATTGTGGATTCCCTTTAAATAAAGATGTTGAAATACGCCGAGGATGAAAAATCAAACAAATTGGAGGAAATCGAAAGGCCCGAGTCTCCGAGTTTTTATGATGAGTTGGCCAAAGGTATGATAGAATTAATTGAGTTTATTTTTATATTTCATACAATGTGTAATGTGTTTTTTTTAGAAGTAAAATGGCATCATCGAATCTTATTAAATAGGCCACTTAAAGTTGCATTTGTTATGGTATTAATGACCACATTAACTCCGTGTTTAATATTTTACTTCCTATATCAAAGAGTTTATATTTCCACCACATACATTGATGGGTATTCTATAGGAACTTGTTACTTCGATCCGATCCATCGTCTTCCTTGTGGTCTTCCAAAATCTACTAATGAAGATTGTCCTTCTAACTGTTGTTATGATGAAGATATCGGATTGTGCTATCATTACATACCATCGAGATATTCCTACATTTCCAAAGATCCTTGGACCGAAGATGTAATTATAAGACCTAGATTCCCTTTATCTCCATACAACTCATCAAAAAGTATACTCGGATTAATATTAAATATCAACGAGGTGTCTGAAACTCATCTACACTTTTCACTATTCGACGCCTCCACATCGAACAGTATAAAATTCAACAAGCTGGATAAACCGACCGATTATCGTTATTTAGTGTATTATCCTGAAGTTTATTTGGAAATATTCGATGGCAATGAACCGAAGCCTTTGGTTTCCTCATCGAGAGGCCCATTGATCGCCACCGATGAGTTAATTGAATGGTCGCTGTATTTTAAAGGAAATATCACCCATGGAATGGGAAATCTAACATTAGCACAACAAGCCACAGTTGTATACAATACTAAAGATAAAGATTATTCCGCTCCGATGTTCTTCGGTCATTATAACGAGACTTTCTTCGGTGTGTTTGTGGAGAATGTTGAGCCGATGGAGATAACAGTTATAGAAAGTGGAACGGTGAATATAAAAGCGTTCGGTGCAAAGATGTTAAATTTTCAGTTCTTCATGGGGAACAATCCGGAGGCTGTTGTATCTCAATTCCTCAAATATAAGAATAACAATTATGAATTACCGATATGGACATTGGGAGCACATTTTTGCAGGTAATTTTGTAGTTGTTATACCGAAGTTATGATTTATATATAAATGTTTTGCAGACATTCCAGTGGAAATTTAAGCGCCGATGTGTTAGCCTTCGAAGAGTTTACAAATAATGCAGTATTGAATAATGTATCATATGAGAGTGACTGCATAGTTGAAGGTCTTCAGCCTTATATTAATGCAGACACATGGAATTCTTCAGCATGGCAGATAAACTTCGAACATTCCTTACAGACACTAGAGAAACATTCTAAACGCTTTGTACCCACAATTAAGCCTCAGGTTTGTATATTCCAATATTATTATTTAAATTGGTTAGAATTCAACTTTTTTTTTCACATAACTCGCTGTATTTGTGATAAAAAATTAATCAATCTCGTCATACACAGTGTTTAGGTTGATGAAATGAATATTAGTTTTTTTTATTCCCTTTTATCCAAATTAAACGGAATCGCCCTATGGGTAGAAGAAGTTGACCCATGGTGTTGGTACAGTATCAGTGCAGGAGTGAGTGTTGAAATGAAAGATGAGAGACTGGCCAGTGTTTATTTGGAGGTTAAATATACACAAGAGGAGCGCCAGACAGAGGCATGCTCCCCGTCCAAGGCACGTGACACCAGTGACAAGTGGAAGGACGCGGGATGGTAGCTGTTCGCGGTAACTGGTAGCGGCCAGCTGGAAGTGCATAAATACATATCTACGCTGTCCAGATGGCGCTACAGCCCAATAGTTCTAGTAAATCTAACCGATCGTAGTTTCCCAAAAAAATATATATTTCCTATGCCATGAAAATGTAGAGTAAACGTCACTACCGACACGCTCCCCTTTGTGGATCTTCTAGCTTTGTGACATTGATGTTTACTTGTAACATAAGAAGTAGTATATAATTTTGCTGATATATATATATATATATATATATATATATATATATATATATATATATATATATATATATATATATATATATATATATATATATATATATATATATATATATATATATATATATATATATATATATATATATTATAATTACTTGTAATGCTCGGGTTTTTCCATACTTGGTAAATATTTACTAGATTTAGTAAGTGACGTCATTTACACTGAGTTAAAACAACCGAAAACGATCCTAATTTTCAATCTTCAGGTTGTCAATCACAATTTATCCGGAACATGTTTTGTTTATATAAGCGAGAGAATAATTTATTCCGAAAATATGAATTTGTAATAGAATCTCCTCAAACATTTTCCTCGTTGGTCCGAAAAAAATATATTTATATAACGGAATACGGTGTACGATGTCATTTAGTTGGCTTCGATAAATAAAAACACGATTTATTTTTGTAGATTTTATACAACACATCCGATGAAGTATTTCAAGACGCTTTCAAAGAAGGAATCCTCATAATGGACGCTTCGGGAAGTCAGCCTTTAGTCGCAAATATACACGGTGATTATGTGGTATTCCCGGATTATTCCCTGGAGAAGACAGCTACATGGCTCAGGAAGCACTGGCGTTGGGCTGACAACGTGCGATCCTTTGTTTTAGAAGATAACTGGCCTGAAGGTAGCGTGGAAAGTTGTTCTGTGGACTTCAAATATGTCACAGAGGTTAGTATTAAATATTTATTTGCGAATAGTTATGGAAAACGATTGTATTTCCTAAAACTCCTTACGATCACATCGAAATCCGTGTATAATAATTATTAATTTTAATGAATAAAATATCCATTTAAAACGGAAGGCTTTTCAATTTATTATTTTGCACATGGCAGTTCCACAAATTAAATAATACCATTAAAATATTATAAATTATCAAAAATTAAATAATCGGCAATTTCGAAAAGGGCACAGTTTGTAGAGAAACTTAAACTTTTCAAGCAACAAGAAAACTAAGTTAGTTTAATAACCGGTTTAAATTGTTAATTAATCCGGTATTACCAAAGTTTTTCAAATATTTTTTAAATGTCCCCTTTTCCAAATGCATGATATAAATTATAAACTAAATACTTTTAATTGAGTCTTTTTTACAATTATTTACTATTCGAACAATAAAATGGTAATTTGGACTAAGAGTTAATTTTTTAAGTCTTTGTCTGTAGAATTATTCTTCTTTGTCTTTGGCAAATAATTATAATTATTAAGTATTAGATTGTTAAAAAATATGTGCCCCTTTCGAAAAAGACCATTTTATTTTTGCGATTGATGATAAATTAAGTTAAATGTTATTTTCCCATCAAGAAATTTACACATTTACGCCACGAATGCAAAAAAAGGCTGTAATAATATTTTTTCCAATAAATACTTAAAATTATGAAAAAAATCAATAAACAAGTATTTGGCTACATTATTAATATATTTTTCTTTAAATTAAACAAGCAATTATTAATGAAATCTTTCGATGAATGTTAAAAAAAGCGCTTCCATCGGTTATGAATTATGTATTATATATATATATACATATATTACAATTTCTTTATTTAATTTAACATTGTTCATATAATACAAAACATCTAACTAACTAACATGAAAAATTTCTATATCACACCTTTATTTTACAGGATATCAATAAGATATTTTGTGCTTCAATACCCTGGAATTCCAGAAACGGGGATGGTAGTCTTCACTACTTGAATCACAATAGTTATGGAGACAATCAAGCCCAAGTAATCGAAGGATTGATGTCTGTTTATAATGATTCTGATGTGTTTATGTGGTCTTCTAATGTGTGGTCTAAAGCCGGGGTAGCTAAAAATCGCAAAGGGATACCCCTGACCTGGTCAGCGATGAAAGAAGCCTTCTTATCAGCGATCGCAGGTTCTTTCCAAGGACTACATTTGCAAGGAGTCCCAATATGTGGCGACCTCGCTTCGAATCTTGAAGAAGAAGAAACCGAACATCTTTGCTTGAGATGGTATGCCGCTTCTTCTCTATTCCCAATCTTCAGGGTGTCTTCCATCAACGGAAACCCATTCTCCTACTCCTCATTCACAGGAGGATTCATGATGAAGATCATCGAGTCAAGATACAGACTAATATCATACATCCACACTGTACTCTCCCAAAACGAGCCACTCTTAAGGCCGATGTTTTACGAATTCTACAAAGACGAAGACAGTTTTTATATCGACGAACAGTTCACAGTTGGCAAGGCTATCCTTGTGGCTCCAGCTTTTGAGCCCTGGGATTATAGTATTTCGGTTTATATACCCGACAATGAAGAGTTTTACGAATTGTGGGGAGGACAACTCATACCCAGAAATGGATGGATCGAAATCCCCTCGTTGGAAATGGAAGTACCAACTTTAATCAGGGCGGGACATATTGTACCAGTACAACTAGTAAGTCTAATATCAATTTATTCAATTAGCTTATATACAACATGTCTTTTACTGAACTTAAAATAATTAAATCCAAATAATGGTACATTAAATGTAACACAACCACATCTTCATTAATGGTCCAAGTCGGTCAAGTTTGAGAATCTTGCGTATTTACTTATTAAGTTATTGATATGTAAACAAAGTACGGTACAGCGTAATTTCAACCAAAATGCACGACACACATTGCAAAGTAAACAATACCTTGATGACGGATTCAAAATTGAACTTGACCTTGAACTTGAACTTGAACCAATGCGATGACATCATAAAGTGAGCTCATATTTGTTTTTGTTATTCTCTAATAATAACATATATCTACTCATTAATAATACCGAAGAATCTCAAACTGTCATAATAAATATTTTTTTTTATAATAAAAAAATCTTAGGCCCCCTTCAGTATATTTATTTTGTAATCGTACTGGTATTACAAAATAAGTTTCAATTAAAAACAAGTTTTTTATAAAGGTGCCAATAATACCGCTCGTACTGTTTATCTGTCACTTGTCGAGCTTTCTAATAAAATTAAAGCGTCTTTCACTTAATATGCTAATTAAAAGTTGCTTGATATATTCATGCATTTCACATGATCATGAGGATGTTTTTGTAATAACAATCTAGTGTTGGATTTTAGGGACTGCAATGTGTGAAGTATATGTATAATATGCGCATGTAGCAGTGCCGGCCACGTTCCAATGTATGGAAACAATACACATGACACTTCTATAGATATGAATTCATTTGGCTACATATGTTTTTGTAAGAAAAATCTACAGTAAAAAACGACTACAGTATTACAGGTGGCCAAAGCCTGCGTATGTGTGAAGTATATGTATAATATGCGCATGTAGTAGCTAAAATAGATAAAAACAATACTCATGACACCTAGATATAAATTCATTTGGAAACATCTTTAACGTATCTTCATTTTATTGTTTTCGAGTGTGAGATTTTAGGGACTACAGTGTTGCAGGTGGCCACAGCCCGCGTATGTGTGAAGTATATATATAATATGCGCATGTAGTAGGGCAGTTAGTTTTTTTGGATTAGTAATATTTTGTGGGTGCTGTTTATAAAACCTAACCTAATATCAATTTAAACTAGTACTTCTGAGTTTCTTTTCATTCAAAAAATTATTTAGTATTGTTTGATAACCCGACTAAAATGTTGCAGGTGGCCACAGTATATGTATAATATGCGCATGCAGTCACCTTCCAATGACACTTCTATAGATATACCTATATTTTAATATTCACAATACATTCTAATTTATATGAATTATTTCAGAATGTGAAAGATACTGCTGAAGAAACGCGTAAACTATCCCAATTCACACTGTACGTGGCTCTGAAGTGCGATTCCAACAACTGTGCTGCTGAAGGATTTTTATATGCCGGAGGTTTGTTGACCTTTCAAGCATCAAACACTGAAATCACCATAAATCCGAATCTTCAGAATACAAGAGAATACCTGTGCGAAAACGGAAACACCAACGACATTATAAAGGAAGCGAAGATTTATGGTTTTTCAGAAAATGGGCCGTTTGTAAAGAGTATAGGAATTAGTTTATGCTCTTTGAAAGATGGGGAGGTTCTTCGAATAAGCTTACCTTAATATATTAAAAAGAACTTAAAAACCATACAGTTAAGTTTTTTTTATTAATATGACAGAAAACTGCCTAAAAATATTCTATTAATCACGTCAAAATGAGACTCGAATTACATGATGTGAATTTAGTGTTTTCAGGTAAATAAAGTATATTTATAAAAATTATACCAATTTTTACAATTACATAACTCAAGCATATGCGATCTAACTATTATAGCTATAGGTAAGAATATCTAAGGTTTGACAGTATCTCTACAAATATAATAAATAAAGCAGCTTCTTATAGAACTATTCATACATAGTGTTGACTTCTGGGTGGAATTTTATAATTTAAAGAAATTCTTTTGGTGTAATTTTCGGCTAGTTACTCACAATTAGTAGTCAAATTTCACTTGCCATCAGGTTCTTGTTGAACTTTTTCATATAACCAGGTAAACCCAACCTAACCTAACCTAACCCATAATTTTGCCATGTGCCCATAAAATCCATACTTTAATTAATTTCGGTCCGGTTTTCTTTGTTTTCATAGAATTGTCGGCTAGTTACTCACAATCAGTAGTCAAATTTCACTTGCCATCCGGTTTTTGTTAAACTTTTTCGTAAAAACAGGTAAACCTAACCTAACCTAACACAACACATATAAAATCCATATTTTACATTGAATAGCAATTCATGGGGAATTCATTATTAATAACTGGTCAACGTACTACATAAATTAAGTGATTTGTATTGCCATACAATACAAACATCATACACTCATCTATTTTTATAGTCGTATTTGCATTACATGAAAGACAACAGAAAATATTGAATTTAATTTACATTAATTTATATAAATAAATATTAATTTATATTCTTTAAATACGATTTTCAGATTCATCCTGACAATTTCAGTATACGCATATTATTATTCCACACACAGCTTACCTCAATTAGTTTAAAATAAATAATAAATAATCATTTGGCAATTTTAATTGTTTTTGTGTTGCCTTATCTGAAACAAATTGTTTTTGTACTGATTGAAATTCGGCAAAGTATTTGTAGTTATAGAAATAATATATTTTCATCAAACACTCGTTCTGTTTGTGAAAAACTCTCTTTATTTTTAGGAAACATACGGCCATATATATATATATATATATATATATATATATATATATATATATATATATATATATATATATATATATATATATATATAAAGCCTATCTTTTGAGAATTTTCCATTAGGGTTTTTAATGTAGCTTTATACGTTAATATTTATAATAAACCTATCGTTTAACGGGTATTCTTTGTTCTTTGTGCCTGTAGAGCAAATGTCAAGGCTTTAATGTTAAATATCTATGATCAAGAACACAAAATTAATACACATTTTGAGAAAACTGACAGCTTAGGAAAATTTCTTGTTTTTAATGATTGTCAATCAAAAGCCTTGTTTTATCATTATTATTATTTAAGTAAATCTGGTTCTAGATTAGCGATATTTTAATAAGTAAATTAACGTTCTTTTAAATCCGATGACAAACATTCATTTTATAGAGGTGGTCTTAATAAATATATATATATATATATATATATATATATATATATATATATATATATATATATATATATATATATATATATATATATATAATTGATGAACGTGTGTCTGTTGTATGTGTATATATTGTCAGTGTTACCAGATGGAATATTATTTTATTACAATTAATACATATCTAAAATCTCCAAGCGGGTAATTTGATGCATAATAAATGATAATTCTCAAAAAAACAGTATTAATCGGGAGACTCGCTTTTTAATTATTGTGATGAAAATATTTGTATATATATTATAATTATTGTGTTGTCATCGTATGAAAACCGGATTAAATTATTTTATTAATAAACAAATTATTACCGTCCTATTAAAAAACCAAGCAGAACATAAAAAAACATTAACAAATTGAAAATTTCAATTAAAATTACCCTAGTTATAAATATCTCTCTCTCATTACACTATTATTATACGAATACGACCGATAATATAAGTCGTACACAAAAGTTATTATTATTTATTTCCGTATTATTGCGGGTATCGCATTGTAACAAGGAGCATATTATTGTATCGTAATAAGACCTTTTCAGAATTCACCCTTTCTTGCTGAAATAAGTTTGAATAAAAAACACGTACGAACAAATATACGATGTCGGAATCTCAAAGACGTGGAATCCTCTTGACCTCTTTTATTGTGCAAAGGAATGATCTTATCGAGTAAAGGGGTCACGTAATTCTTTTACACTTTATTTTTTTCATATTGCACCAAATGGAACAAACGCTTTCTTGTCACAGGTAATATGTATTTAGAAATATACGAGAAAACTCACACACAAAGACTCAATATGGGAAATCCTTTTCTTATAGCAAAGGCACTATATACTTTGTTTCAATTTTATAATTAATCAGAGATTAAAATCATATAAATGAGAGTGTGTACAGCATTACTAATAAACTCTATTTGTATACGCATCAATAATAATTAGATATAGCATAACTCACTAAAGCTTCCAAGGCATACGTCGCTGTAAACTTACACCGTAAAGGCGGTAATAGAGTTACTTTTCTGTACTTTTGATCGGTTTTTTGTTAATTAGTGCCTCGGCCGAGGCTCAGACGAGGCATTAACTAACAAATAACCGTTCATAAGTGTAGCTAAGTAACTTTACTATCGTATTTACGGTGAAGTATGCCATGGAATCCATTACTTAACACACTATATTGAATACGGCCGTAAATGTACAATCGACACTGTTCAGATTCATCTGCTTGGTCCACCATCTTGATATTAATACATCCAGTTGTCTGGCATTCTTATCGGCGGTAACAGTACAACTTATTAATTATAAGAAATTAAAGAATTGATTGCATTCTACATATCATTTTTTATGAACTCATAAATTATTTATTTAATAAATGTGGATTGTAACTAATATAAAATATTTTAGAAGGAGATTAACGATAATAATATATTTTTTCTAATTAATTGGGTTGTTTAATAAAAATTAACAAATTATTTTTTGTGGTCGTGTTAACATTATATGTAAGACTTTTTAGAAACATGTTTAAAGACATGTTGTATTTAATTGAAGTTAAAATATTTTAAGGGCATAATAAGCAATTTATAAATAATTTATTGACACGTCTATCTAATTGTTTTTTTTAATACAATTTTGAGTTGCTGGCGTTCTTTAGTATATTTTGTCTTGCTGTAAATATTTTGGCGGGCCATGGTTCAAACAGTCTGACATCGAAGTCTCTCGACGACAAAAGGGCATTTTTCCATATAATGATTTTTTGTAAATTAACCTAAAAAATGTCTATCGATCTGTTTAAATAAATTTGCTAGATTATCTTGAAACATATAAGTTGAGTATATGCCCCTATTCCATCCAAGCCTTGTATTATACAGTTTGGGTATCTTTAAAGGTAGACCCCAATTTTATTTCAAGTTAAGATGGACAACAGCAGCTTATTATTTCATTATTGTCCGAAAGAAATATGAATAATTTATTATTAAGTCTACCAAATATTTTTACTTATATGCTTGACAAAGCTTAGTTTTTTTTCTCATCACAACATTTTCTGTCAAATGAACGTAATTCGTGGGTTTAACAAAATTGGCTATAATTAATAAATACTAAAATATTGAAAGAGCAATTATAAGTAATACCAATAAATAGTGAACAAGAAGAAATACTCAATATTTATTATATGGCCTAAAATTTCGTACAATATTTGTATTCTGAGTCTATTCATTAAACTACTTAGCCTCTAAAACCTTAATCCTGTGGGATTTAGAGACGTCTCTTGTACGTTTCATTTTATATCCGATTATCTACTTTATATTTGTTTAGATTGGCTGTGATGAAGAAATACTCAATTATTTTATAACTTTTCTTCAGACACAAATGTTATTTAAATATTATTTTATTAAATCCTATAGTCAGAAGACAATTGTCGAGCAATCATTTCAAATCACAATTTGTATTATTCATATATTCAAAATGGTAACAAAGATTTCACGTAGCGGAATAATGTAATGAATATATTCAAAACATATGGCGTAGTCTAATATGGCGTAGCAATATATGGCGTAGCATGAAATGTTTATAATATAAAATTGTTCCTGATGTCAGGATAATTTTTAAATAAAAAAATGCCTTATTATTTAAAATACAATGAGGGCATTCCGTTTAAACCAATTTAACATTATCAATGATTATTTATTTATTTAATTGAATATAAACGCTCGTGAGAGTTTTTTTTAAATAGTGGAAAAAAACGGTATGAACTAAAAATATTAAATAAATAGTAGAGTATAGAATTATTATATTAATTTATTAAAAAAAAACAGAGATATTATATAAAATAAAGTAAAGTGTAGGAGATAATCATTTTTATGTTTCGATATACATATGTCCTGCAAATGGCAGAATTGGCGGAAAGATTTTTTAGAGTAATTATTTAATTTATTTGGGTGCTTATTCTGTAGATTTTCACTTTTATTTTATTTAATTGCTTGAGAAATATTCTTTTTAAAGATGCATTTAGGTGATTTTATCATATACCTAGTTTTATTTATAATAAAATTGTTATGAAAAATTGCAATTATTAAAATTATTGTATTAAGACAACTTTTATCTAAAAATAGAATACAATAATTCCAGTATTGTATGATTTTAAAATAGGTATATAAAAGAATATATATTTTACAAAGAAGATTCCCAATAAGTGAATACAAAGAAACCACAACTGTGACAATAAAATCAAATTCTTTACAAAAACTGAAAAGCCATATGAGAATATAATTTTTCAATGATATTTTGCATAGCGTAATTCTTGTTTGGAATAATCAAAGCTAAATTTGAATATAAATAGCGGACTATGTAGATTATTTTTAAAGGTGATTTAATTTACCGTTGCACAAAACCCCGTTGAATATTCAAATGTTGATTTTGCCTAATTGATTTCCCGTAAAGCGACTCGTATTTTATTTTAGTTAATTATGAATTTTGTGATAGCTCATATAAAAGCACGAAAATACTAAAAATTGGACTACGAGCACTAAAAATACATACAACAAAATAGCGATTTTATTATTTAATAAATTTTATAAATGTATTTTTTAACGGTTCAAGGAATAATTTTATAGAAAGTACTTGATATATTTTATTAGTATTGAAGATGAATTCGGCTGAATTTATTTTTCAAAGAGCATTTGAATGAAGTTGTTTGAGGTAAACAAGAATTGATTTATATAATATACACAAGGTGTTTGATAAATAATGGATTATTCTAAGAATATGTCTCTTCAAATATTGTCGTTATTGGTTCAGCAGACTCCATTATTTTTTGCCGTTTCTCCTTTAATCTTTGAGTGGAATAATATTTTTTCATACTAGATATACTAATAAATTATTAATAATAATTATAATATATGTAGATTTAAGCTTATGGTTATCTTAAAAGATTAACAATACAAAGTAAGTTGAAATAAATAAAAACATATTTCCTTTGATAAAGGGGTGTTAGTGCACTTTTTAAATAAATATATGTGTGATTTTTTATTCGTACTAGTGGCAACACTAAAAGTCCAATTAAAATGCTATTTTATTTAATATTCAATCGAAACGTGTATACTTTACTATAAAAAGAATATAAACGAAATATGCGATGTTAATTTTAATTAATAATTATAGTAATTTCAGTGTTGCCAGTTGCACGAATAAAAAGTTACACATATTTAAATATTTTTTTGTGTTTTATACAAAACAACGTATTAATTAATTGTCTTGTGGTGATCTTAACTATTACTAGTTACACAGGTCACCGACTTAATAGTCAGTATTTACCTTACAATACAGGAAATCAGAGTAAACCAGGATCAAGACGATCGATTGGGATTTCTCCGAGTCGTAATAACCGATCAAATAATTTTTTACTCGAGCGGAATTTTAATTATCAATTTTATTATGTAAATATTGGATTTTAATACAGAAATTATGTACTTTTTTAATGTCTATTTTTCAATACACTATTTAGCCCATGATCCTTCTTTTAAAGACACATCATATAAATCTATAAAAATGTAAAACTTCTTAAAAAAATCTTTGGTACACCTTCGAATAAAATATTCGACATTATTAAATATATATTTAATTTAATAAGCTGGATGAAAAATCTTATTCATATTGCATAAAGAGTATGATATCTTTCACATTTTACGAATACACATGCAAATTCTGATATATTCATATTTTATTAAATGATACTTGATTAATTTTATCCTGATTTTTATACCTTTTAAGTCCTGAAAATTCATGATTCTTTACCGGATAAGTGAATCCCTCTAATTAGATTTTTACCCTTAAACTTGGCCCATAAAGTATTCTACCCTGTGTTCGTCGAACCATAGAGGGATTATATAAGGTATTAAATCCTGATTCATCGCATCCTGAGAAGTGTATTTTAAAATAAGTACACTTGTTGATCGGAAGCTTTTACTAGGGGGCGAAAAGGGGGCGGCGGTGGTGGGTCATTGGGCGTCGGGACGTCCCACGAGCAAGACGTGTAGTCCGTGTCCTTTACGTACAAAAAATACGATATTTATAATGTGAAAATGGGGTCCGAGTTCAATTCCAACCGGACACTGTATTCATACTTCTCTCCCGAGGATCCCAACAAGGTCCAGGCCAGGATTGCCTCCATGGATGTTGTGGTAAATGCAAGTTTAGAAGGTGCCCTAAACGAAACTGTGAACGATGCACCGACTTTCGACAGTGATTCTCTGAATGTGGTCATCATATATTGTGCCCTGTTTGTGATTGCCGGTATTGGAAACCTGACAGTGTTTATAGCTTTGTTCACTTCGAGGAGAAAGTCGAGGGTTTCCATGATGATAGCTCATCTATCGTTGGCTGATTTGGTTGTCACGTTTGTCATGATTCCCCTTGAGGTGAGTACTTATGTACCTTCCTTGAATATTCTTCGTTAATTAACGAGTTCCTCATTGAAAACGTGCGCTACACGTGAGAGGGTTCTTTGTCTTGCGGAAAAGAGAACTAAATAATTATTAAACTCGGTCTTTGGTCTCGTAAATTGAGTGTGAAAATATTTTCCCCAATTTCGTACGTTCAATAGAAATATTCCCACACAAAGCACTAACAAATATGGCATTTGTATTTCGCTGGAATTGTAATGACGTCTTCTATAGCCTTTAAAATGTATACAACTAATATGGAATATATTCAATCATTACGATAAATATTTCTCTCCTTGTTAGTTTTAAAATATATATATTTTTTGTATAAAATGGCACATTAGATGTAGAGCTAATTGCCTACATACGAAATATAATATACTATACAAGGCAGACTTGAACTAACTAGGAATATTTTATTAACTAGGTTTTTATTAAATATTATATTTCAATTAAAGATACATAAACTACTGCGTAATTTATATAAATAATATATATATATATATATATATATATATATATATATACACACATATATATATATATATATATATATATATATATATAAATATATATATATATATATATATATATGTGTATATATATATATATATATATATATATATATATATATATATATATATATATATATTTATTAAGACCACCTCTATAAAATGAATGTTTGTCATCGGATTTAAAAGAACGTTAATTTACTTATTAAAATATCGCTAATCTAGAACCAGATTTACTTAAATAATAATAATGATAAAACAAGGCTTTTGATTGACAATCATTAAATACAAGAAATTTTCCTAAGCTGTCAATTTTCTCAAAATGTGTATTAATTTTGTGTTCTTGATCATAGATATTTAACATTGAAGCCTTGACATTTGCTCTACAGGCACAAAGAACAAATAATACCCGTTAAACGATAGGTTTATTATAAATATTAACGTATAAAGCTACATTAAAAACCCTAATGGAAAATTCTCAAAAGATAGGCTTTGCTAGTTTATAGTTATACAATAACTGTGCAGTTTATTAACTTTAAATAAAAACGGTTTTTTTCACATAGAAAATTTAAGCCTAATTTACTTGGATTGAATTGTGCGCAAGTTTATTAAATCAATTCCGAAAACTTAACACAAAGGTGAGAAATAAAGACGATCATTTATTAAATTTACCCAGTCAATTTTCTATTGGACTTTCTACAACGTCGATACTTATTAAATTATCTGTTGAATGTATATATAATGTACATTGAAACATGATATGATAATAATATGACATGCTTCTTCATAATGATGTCTCTTTGTTTCATATATAAAGTAAAATATTTGGCATTTAAGTAGAACGTTTACTAATAACTTGAAAATATCTTAAGAAATCCTTCTTAGTGAATATCTTAAAGATAATCAAGCAAGTGTTTCACATATTGTAATAATTATTTAATAATTTTAATCGTACTTCTATATTTTATAATTAAGTAGTAAAAGAAAAAGTTTATATTATGTTAAATTAAAAGCCGAAATTTGGATAAAAATATCAACTATTCGTGATTTTGGAAAAGCTTAAAATTAATTTTTGAGTCCTTGAAAAAATCCATCCAAAATATAACAAGGTATGTGTGTATATTTTTTCAGAACTAAAAATAGAAACAATGGTTGAATTTTTGGGATGTCAGCTTTTGGTTCAACACATTGGGTTAAACATGTTTTGTTTATTTATATATTCCCTCGTAAATTACCTCAAATAAACGATAATATTGTACAAATATATCTTTATTGAATAAATTTATTTATTTATATTCATATAAACGAGTATGCCCCGAGGAGTTTTTTACAATTTAGGTTTTTTTAGACACAATAACGTATTAATTCATTATTTGTCGGTGTTTTTAACTATTATTAGTTACACAGGTCACCAAATTAATAATCATTATTTACCTTACAATACAAGA
>JAGTTH010005956.1:0-34953 GCA_022606485.1 Agraylea sexmaculata | reverse complement strand
AATTTTAATTGAAATTTTCAATTTGTTAATGTTTTTTTATGTTTTGCCTGGTTTTTTAATAGGACGTTTATCTTTGAGTTTTGATTTCATTGTTGCTTTAAAGAAGTTTTAAAGAATTTTTTTATTTTAAAAATGAAGTATAAAAATGTGGAAATTGTTATGTATTATCAAATTAAATACACCTAAAAATATATTGAAATTATTTAATATTTTGAAATGTTCTGATTTGTTTTTAATACGAAGATAATAAAATGTTTGTTTTTTCATTCGAAAGAAGTTTGAAATTTTATTAAAATTATTAATAAAATAATATAACGCGGTTTTCATATGATGACAACACTCATCACAATATTTAAAAAGCGAGTCTCCCGATAAATACTTTTTTGAGAATTTTCATTTATTATGCATTATTAAATATCTCTAAAATTATTTTGAAATAAATTAAATAATATTATCATTAAAATACCCGTTTCGAGATTTTAGATATGTATTAATTATGATTAAATATTTAAATTGAATTATTTATAGACCTGGCAACACTACGTTTCATGTGTCAAACAAATTGAATTGAATATATAAAATTTTACAGATTACGATTAACTACCTTCTATTGACAGAGACATGAAATGTGTTATAGATAATGGATGAATCTAAATTAGTTGCCGGTCAAATAGGACCATTTTACTATTTCGAAAAAGCCCCATTTTATAGTTTAAACAATCATTGAAATGAACATTTTTTGAAGTTTCATATATTAAGATCAATACTGACAGCAAACATATTTCAAACGAAAGTATACGATATCTCGAAGGTATTCGATACATATTAAGGGCTACTTTCGCATATCTTCAATAATCAACAAATTTAAATGCAGTCTCACTACCAAACATTCTATTCTATTTTGAATATATGGCTCAGTTCCATAAAGACTTAAGAGCACACGGAATTTTAATGCTTGTACCCTGATATATTAAGGACTATTTTCTGTATATAGCGACTCTGTATACGCTGAGGATATTTGAAAGATCTGTACAGACATACAGACATACAGACATATAACATACACACAGTTAGACAATTATATATATTATTGTATTATTTTATTTTAACTCTCTGACTACAAAGCAAATTTCAAAAATAGTAATTTTATTTTGATAATATTATTATGTTTTAAGACAGTTCTGTTCCGTCCGAAAATTTAAACATTTAAACACATACTAAAAATTTTAGTCGCACAGTGCTTCACAATTGTGAGCAATTAAAAACCTGTTTTTTCGCCCTCTTAGGTCTGCTTACCACCACCCTTGGCCATTTTAAATTACATTATTTTGTAAAAAGTTCCTACTTTGTTATTCTTTAAGTTAATATTAAAATTTATGAATTTTTCACATTAAAATTAATAATAATGCTCATTACCAAATCTCAGCCAAGAGGGTGAAAAGACAGGTTTTCTATTGCTCACATTATCCATTCTCATTGTAGAGCACTGCGCTGCTTACATTTTTATTATTCTGTAAAATGTATTATTACTCTAAATATAATATTTTTGAGAAATCAGTTGAACCAATCAGAGATCTTACATACTTTAACATTTTATTAAAGCGAAATAATTCTTAAGAAAAATGAATTAACTTCGATACACCAATCATCTCAGGTAGGACTCAAAGAGAATATTATTATATTTATTTGAATTTTCGAATATTAGAAGAACAGTAATAAAAAAACATTACTATTTTTGTAATTTGCATTCAACTTTATAGTTTGCCCCATGAATAAAGCAATATTATAATCGTTGCAGAGCTCGAATATGTTAAAGCACTTCATTACACCCACTTGGGCTAGGTCTGGTGATAAGCAATAAATAAGAGTTTAGTAGTCATTTGTCGGCATTTCTAAATATTAAATGGTCGAACAGGATATTAAATATCAATCACCGAAATGGTGGTCAAGGTGATGGTATTCGTTTTATTGATGGCGTAGAAAAGGCGATTAGACGAAAGTATTTATGAAAGACGTTTACTTAATAATATTCACATATTATAACCAAGACAGGAGTTTTAGTTATGTTCAAAGGTAATTAATTAGTGTAGCGGTGTGAAATATGGTTAAATCTCATCTTCACCACGTTTCGCACCCTACGCGCTTTAATTCATAGCTTGAAGTCGTGCCTTGCACTATTACATATATTCAAGTGGTATCACTTCATCCTGTACTTGTGGGGGTGTTATTATATATATAGAGAAACCACCATCCATCGTATAATGAAAAAATAACATTAAGAAATGGATATCCTCATTTACTAACCCTTCAATTATAATGGTAGTGATTTTAGTCTCGTTATTTAAACAGGAAGTCAAATATTTTTTTAGCCCCTTGTATAATCAAGTGGTCATTCCTTGAATTTTATTAATATGTGTTTGCAATTAACTTAAATATGCATAAAATGTTTTTTACCCGTTTAAATAAACACTTGATATTAAACTGAACAAAATGAAATTTAATTTCGTTGAACCCACGTATCACGAGTAAATAATATTCGTTTATTTAAGCGATTAAAAATTGTTTTCTTTCCTGTTTAAATAACCAGAATATTTAAAAGAAATTTCAAGTAAGTTAAAAATAATTTAGGTGTCTTCTTCTTATATTTTTTCTTTCAACACTCTCAGGCTGTTAAAATATATTCAGTTTAAAACCGAGTACCAGTAAAAATACTACTAGTATTATTTTTCAGGGGAACAAGGCATATGGCTATAAATACTGTGGTCATGGCTTGAAATCCCGCACAAGTAACAAACATAAATAATTGATTTGATCGGGAACAATAATTGATTTGATTAATATTAATAAAATCCCGATCGATCGTCTCGATCCGGGTTTATTCCGATTTCCTGGATTGTAATCTAAATACTGAGGCGATTATTAAGTCGGGCAGACGACAATGAATCAACACGTTAAGTAATGGATTTACAGGCATACGTCACCGTAAATACAATAGTAGAGTTACTTAGCTACACTTATGATCGTTTTTTTTATTAGTTAATGCCTTGGTAAAGGTCGCCTTCATTTGGTAGATCTACTAGATCTGAAGGACTCAATGCTGTGAGTGGCCTGGGAAACCACCTCTACTTTGATATCCCGTAAAAGCCTTGCTAATCCCTAACTAAGTAAAGCGCGGCTACAAATACTGTGGTCATGGGTTCAAATCCTGCTCAAGTCAAGATTTTTTAAATTGATTTTATCGGTTATTACGACTGGGAGATCGGGAATGATATTAATAAAATCCCGATCGATCGTCTCGATCCAGGTTTACTCTAATTTACTGGATTGTATGGTAAATACTGATTATTCAGTCGGTGACCTGTGTAACTAGTAATAGTTAAGATCACCGACAGACAATTAACATATTGTTGTGTCTAAAAAACCCTCTCAAAAAAGTTCCATCAGAGATGTAGGTTCTCTGGTATTCCAGACAACAGTTTTCTCTTAATAATAATAATAATTTAAAAAAATATCATCCATACAATTTTTATAGATTTGTTTTGTATGTATGTAGAGCCGCCTTGTGGCCCAGTGGTTAGTGTAACGGATTCGTGAGTGAAGACTCCCGGGTTCGATTCACGGCACCGGAGTCACTTGGTAGATCTAGCTTAGCAAACTAGACCTTAAGTACTCATTGCTGTGTGGTGGCCTGGGAAACCATCTCTACTATATTCTCCCGTAAAGGCCAAGGTGGCCTGGCCAGCCCCTTATAAAGGGACTCCCGTGTCAATATGGAAGGCGTCACGATATCTTTATTTTTTAAACATTCGTATACAATTTTAAAAAATCCGATACAAGAAAAGAATGTGAAAAGAATAAGACAAAAAGAGGGAAATGAGTTCCTCGTCTAGAAGGACGTGGTTGAATAAAAAAAGTGGAAATATTTATTTATTTACACTGCCGTTTATTTTTCTGTCCGTGATCTAAACTATTACTAGTTAATAATCGTCTCAGTATTTACCTTACAATGCAGGGAATCAGAGTACACCTCGATCGAGACAATCAATCAATCGGAATTTTATTAATATTATAACCGATCAAATCAATTTAAAAATTCTTGACTTGAGTGGGATTTGAACCCATGACCACTGTATTTGTGGAACATTTTTAACCCATGTAATCTCCCGTAAAGGCCAACTTCTTATAAAGGGACTCCCGCCAATAGGGGAGGCGTCACGATATTTAATTTATGTATGTATGTATGTACATGGGCATTTAACTTCCTCATTTTAATCGTAGACGCGATGCTTTGTTGAAGAGATGAGCTTAGTTTATATTCATCATATTGTCCCTGGTTCGAATCCATGTTAATGCGGCTTCGTGATTTTACTAATGCGCCAACGAAACACACGATTTAGAATTGCCCTAACGACTTCCGCCCTGCGTCTCCTCTTACTTGGCATTACTACCTTCATCATCAGGTGCCTTCAACTATGCTCATTGAATTATTTATTGTAATACGCGCGTCTAATGTTTCCCCTAAAGGACTATAATATAAATCAGGTAAACACACCACTAATCACTCGCTCTTTGTTTGCCGTCAAACATTGGTAGCAATTTAATCGAATTCTCTCAATGTGCCACATAACAATATGTATTGATTAGATTCTGAAAGACATCAGTTATCACTCCAGAATTATTTAATGAGCAGGAGGGATAGTATCGGAAATACTATCCAGCAAGCCTGTGGGTAAGAGAAGGCAGGGTAGACCTAGGCTAAGGTGGGCGGACGAATTTTATAAGGTGGTTAGGAGTTTAGGTATTAATAACTGGAGGAGTATTAAGTGGAAGATGCTGGTGCGGGAAGCCTTGGCTCATCACTGAACTGGAGTGCTTATGATGATGATGATATTATTGTATTATGTCCACTAGAGTCCACTAGAGCATTACGGGACATCCCAAATCGCAGCGATTATTGATTGGGATAGATTGTATGGTTTATTTTAAAATAATAGGTGTTTTTAAATGACGATTGGGGTCCATAAGCTATTATTCACTTTTGCCATATGTCCCAAAATTAAAGCAAATATTTTGCCCAATGAAGTATTTCACCCTAAAAACGTTACTACTAAACATATTTGTAGAAGAATCAATCAGTAATTATTATTGTTATCAATTATATTTTAAAATGACATATTTTGTATTATGACAAACCATTCATATTGTAATTAAACTAAATAAGGATTAAATAATTTAATAGACGTGTATTAAATTGAAAAAAAATGAAATACCTCATTATAATATAACACTGGTGGTGCAGGAATCGATCCTGCGTCTCTCGGATTTCTTTAATAATCATAATATACTGTGTGATTAACAAAAAAATATTAAATTATAAGTGAATTATTGTCGACTATTAACATTATCTGTGGGATTCAATTCCTGCACCAGGCGTGTGGTATAATGAGGTATTTCATTTTTTCAGGATGATTTCAATTTAATACACGTTAATTCCGTGTTTTAAAAGTTCTCATCGCATGGTATAACATGAATCACTGCGATTTGGGATTTCCCTTAATGCTCTAGTGGTACGCAGTAATATGTCAATACAATGTCTTTAATCATTATATAGTTTAATTACAATATGAATTGTTTGGCTTTATTCAAGATCATATCATTTAAAAATATGTGATACCAATTATAATTACTATTTGTTCCACAAATGTGTTAAGTGGTTGTAAACAAGGAGTACGTGCGTTTTTAGGACAGGAAAGTATTTTATTAGTCTTAAGTATTTATCTGTCTAATCAATAATATAGATTACTTTTGAAAGAAACAGTAATCGGGTTTATTTTGATATAATTTTATGTAGTAATTAAGACATATAGCAAATGTGAATAATAACTCAAAAAGTTTAATCGTCAGTTAAAAACACTTATTATTTTTAAATATACCATACAATCTTTTTTTCTATTGATAGGTTGATAATAACTAATGTATTGTAATTGCGCACTTCTGTGTATTTGTAAAATTATGTAAACTAGGATTAAATATTTATTAAATTAATAAATTATTGAAAATCCCGTTTAGTGATGCTGGTGTTTTCAATTGATGCTTTTACCATTTACCGTATTTCTTACTAATACTATGCGCAGTCTATTGACCTTTTTGCAGGATCCTTCTACTCCCAACAATTATCGAATTGTTACAGTAATAAATTATTAATTTCATATTTTAAAATGTAGTTGACAATGCGTGTTCGTTTGCATTTTACACCCCCCTTGTGGTTGGCGCCTTTCTACCGGGTGTACTAAAACAACCCATATTCTCTCTCACTAATCACATCTCACGCCTTTTATTATTCCTATACTCGAATTAATTAGTATGCCTTTTAACGCGAATTTGTATATAAATTCGTGTATTATTTATATTCAAAAAATTGTACGAAAATGTTCGATTATTGGTATTGTATTTGACACCATCGAAATTTCACTGACGTGCAAAAAGTAGGTATGTTGTTGTTGGGAAAAAATATGCCCACTGAAAAAGCTTGTGACTCAGCACTGTGATATAATAATGGCCAGAGTCATTCATGAAACTCCATTTGATAATAATAAAAATGTATCCACAATGTTATACCTCATTAGTTTCATCGTTAGCTATATAAAAAAATCCACACAAAAAATTACATTTTATAAACAAATAATGAAGCTAATTTATTTTAATTCAAAGAATGTACACATATTTTTTATGATTTTGTAAATCTTATATTTCTCATATCATATTTTTTTAATGTTTGGTAGACTTTAACGAACTGAGAAGATTTAATGGAATATTTTTATTATTTAAAAATAATAATTACATATTTCACAGACATAATATTATACACTCATTAGTCACTACTTCAGAGAAACAGCTAATTCCAATATGGTGGCCCTAACTCCATCCAAAAGCACTTTTAATATTTTTAATAAAAAAATAATATTTTTTCACTTATTATTATATTCTCAGTTAGTTCAAGTCAAACCTATGTATTCTGAGATGTCCTTAATTATTATCGTCCTTTATTATATTTCCATGAATGTATAGAGTCAAAATAATCTCAAAACCGCACTAACGCTTCTTATTGGTCAAAATCAAAACGACCCAAAATGCAAAAAGCAGTGTATAAACAAAATATAGAGACTTATTAACTGAGAATATTTAATAATATTAATAGTGCTTTTGGAACCGAGTTTGAGCCACCATCTTGGAATCAGATATTATGTGAAGTACCTAGTGACTGTTAGGTGTTATTGTGTCTGCTATACGTAATTAATATTATTAATTATTTTTAATATTAATTACTAAAAAAAAGATTTTTTTATTATTCTACAATACCCTACCCCTAAAATATCCTCTCTCTTTTGTTTCATCTGTATATTTATTTATCGATGGGTCAATTACACAAATGAGTATATATTATTGAGCTGCCTTGTACCAGTGGTTAGTGTAACGGACTCGTGAGTGAAGACTCCTGGGTTCGATTCACGGCACCGGAGTCACTTGGTAGATCTAGCTTAGCAAACTAGATCTTAAGTACTCATTGCTGTGTGGTGGCCTGGGAAACCATCTCTACTATATATTCTCCCGTAAAGGCCAAGGTGGCCTGGCCAACCCCTTATAAAGGGACTCGCGTCAATAGGGAAGGCGTCAAGATATTTATTTATTTATTTATGAGTATATATTATTATTATTATAAAATCTAATATGGCACACTAATAATCTGTGTTTGCACTATATGTATGTTTTGTTTGAAATACTTAATTTATTTTCTCATCACGAAAACTCTCAGTTAGAAGATTTATGTTAAATTTCAAAGCACTTTATTTTTATTATTTTATAATATTGATGGACATTTAAAATATAAAGTGTCAAAAATCGAAATTATTTAAAAATCATCAATTAGACATTTTCATTGTAAACAAAATGTATGTATAATGTAAATGTTCTGTCGAAATCGCTCTGTTTTTAATCGAAATCAAATAAATTTGGTACTGCCGAACCGTTTTGGAATTGGCATTTGTCACACGATCCAAAGGCTGTCAGGATGTTATTTTAGCATCTCAATATTGGCGTAACTGAGATGAGTGTATAGGAAGTGGATCGTGATGGGATTGGTTATGGTAAGTGGTATCGTTAGAGAGAGCTTGTTAATTAGGATGGTCGCGTCACGCACGTACAAACACCAATACGTGCACTACCTCACAATACTATATTCTACCGACATTAATTAAATGTATTATTTTAAGAAATATCATTAGCAGAGACCTATAATCACGGTGAATAGATTTGTGGGTTATCTGTGTAATAAAATCATATTCATTGCCTTGTCAATAATTTCAAACTCCTATTACTCCACGATCATAATCATACGAGATGTAATTTTGTCAAACACTTCACACTTAGACTGTTCTATCCACGCTAGCTACATTTGGTGACCCCGACGTGATGAGTGGAGATAGAACAAGTTTTTTTTACAGTATTACTTATCAACTAAGTGATGTATTAAATTATAATAATATTTATCTATGAGTATAAAGTATACATATGAATAGAATCCAGTAACATATCTTGAAGATATCCACGACTTCATTTAATTGCAAAATATAGAATGAGTAATCACAGATTTGAGCCAAAGACATTTTAATTAAATGACTAATTTCTAATCTAATCCACTTATACTTAATGTAGATAAAATTAATTATTATTCACGAAAACGCAAGTTAAGATTGCCTTTGAAATGTTTGAACTCATAAAGCTAATAGGAATATTTTAATTTTTCTTAAACATTTGTACACATTGTAATTATTATTATTTTTGTTTGTTTTTGTTTATGTTTTAATCTATGTATTTAGTTTTTAGACATCAATTATGTCAAAAGTGGGTTTTTGTAACATTTTCCTATATATTATAACGATTATTGTAATGTAACTTTTAGGCTTAATCTCACTCGCATTATGTATTGTATCACAAGGATTATTGTAAATTATATTTAATGAAGAATAATGAAAATGTATAGAATAGCAAATGAAGTTAAATGGCCTCTACAGTTCACTGGAAAATACATATGTATATTTATATAAGCTAAATTTCACAGATATGGTTTTCAATTTTCTGTAAGGTTTTATTGATCGTCAATTTTTTGCATAAATCATAGACTAGCCCATTTACCCCAATTTGCTATTGTATACATGCTTTTTGGACAACCTTTACATATGGAAACTACTGCTTATTTTTACTAGGTGTTGATTTTGTATGAATTTATTTCTAATTTAACCTGTTGGCGCAATCTATCAAAATATTTCGGCTCTGTTCGATTAAACTATTTATATTATAGTATTAAATTTATAATCCAGAAAATCACAAGTACCTTAGACTGGTTCGATACGATCCATTGGGATATTATTAATATTATTTCCAATCTTCCATTCGCAACACCCGAAAGATTTTTCTTATTCGAGTAGGATTGGAACCAATGACTACGGTATTTATCTTATCCCCTATGCTGGTTACATTTAAAAAATGACACACTTACCATCACAAAGCTCCCGAGATTAAGTCCCTACATATTTCAAAAATTATATAAATAATAATTTTTTGCATCAATCAAATATTGGTTAAATGAAGTTAGAAATTGTCGGTCTGATTGTGTTTACTTTCTGGTATCAGAACGGAAGGTAAACATGAACCACCATCACCCCTAACCCGAGGTTCCCATTACCCTAAATCCTAATTGACCGCTCTTTGATTTTTATTCAATTGCCACACCATTACCATACTAAATATCCAAAAAAACTCCCCTTTGTGATCGGATATCTATCAATTACATACATTATTATATTACCAAGAGAAAAATGAACAGCTTTCTTTCAAGGAGGCGAATTCTAATGTAATGGTCAATGTTGTGGATGTTATAGATATGTAAACTACGCCTTTAATTTATTTCTTAAAATTCTGATTTCGCTAAGGAAATATGTTTAGCACAGGTGTAATTTTAATTACTTCTTACTGGGTGATTTTACCAACTGCATCAATACTACTCGACATCAATGGATATATTTGTTACTAGAAGATTACTACAGTGTGTTAACAGGAAAAAAAACTCAAATTAAAGGAGCAAAAAAATATATTAAATTATATTTGTATATTGTTAAATATTTTTCCGATATTAGCGATGGGCTGGAGTGGGAAGGGGGTTTACGCTCTATCAGGCGCCTATAATATATAGATAAGAAAAAAATTGTTTTTGAAAAAGTGTCGGATTATCGAGCCTATACTGTAATTTTAATTAATAATTGTTTTTTTAAACATAATAATATTTATATGCATATAATATAATTCAACGAAACTACGTAAGGTACATACATATGTATGTATTTACTATATATGTATGTATATTTAAATAAAAGAACATGATCTATAATTTCCATATATTTATAGGAATTAATAACTAATTTAAAAATGCAATGAATGGTATTTACCTGAAAATTCCTTATAGTAAAATATTGTTTTGACTACAGTTTACTAATCAAATACCCTTAAGTTTCTTAAATAATTAAAATAGTATTAAGGCGTATGCAAAACAAAACTGGTACGTATACGTATTCTTTGAAAATGGATTGTATTTTGGGCGCCTGAATTATTTAGGATATATTTTTATTACATTCGTTTTATATGTGGAATAATCTCTGAGAACAGAGGTACAAATTCCATTATTTATACATATTGTTTATTTTTTCCACGTAAAATCAACAATATTTGTTTGATAATAATAATGTTATTATGCACAGATGTTTCAACCGGTGTCATATTTGCACTTGTGTCGACGATCTCTTTTGTGAAGATTTTTCAAAATAATGTGATAAATATTTGACAATTAAAAAAAATACATAAAAATCACGACACGTATTCATGAAAATTTGACATACAAACAGCCAATAAATTATACACAATCAACGTATTTGGTTTCATTGTTTGTCTGATCGCCTTACATATAGAATGTCAATGATATGTAGTGTAATATTTTTACTGTGTAAACTTTTAAACAATTACTTTAACTAGCGGATAATGGACATAAAATTAATGTAAACATCTCTCTTCATATCTTCAGTTATATTTCACAGTAAAATGGGTAAATGCATTGTTACTACATGTCATATGGACTCAAACATACACTCAAATACATTTAGGCTCACTTTTTACCAAATACTACTTTAACATGTTTCAAATATTATTAAGTATTGTCACAACCACTCTCAGTGGTCACTAGAAATGTGTTGAGTGAGGGAGACACACTTATGCCTTTATCGAATAGCAGAGAAGAGTGCAACAATATGGGTTTACACGAAATTGACACGAATTATTTATATGCAATGCGATATCTAATGTTTATATCTATGATTTGTATACAATGAGGAATATTTTAAGGGGGTTTTGATTAAATCTGTGCACAATAATGAAGTAAATATTACCATACCTAATAATATAAGATTGTCTTGCAAATAATTCACTTTTTGAAGATGTTGAAACTATTATTGCGTTTTAATCGCCAAATTATTGTCACAACCACTTTCGGGGGTCACTAGAAATGTGTTGAGTGAGGGAGACACACTTATGCCTTTATCTAATAGGAGAGAAGAGTGCAACAATATGGGTTTACACAAAATTGACACGAATTATTTATATGCAATGCGATATATAATGTTTATATCCATGATTTGTATACAATGAGGAATATTTTAACAGGGTGTTTATTAAATCGGTGCAGAATAATGAAGTAAATATTACCGTACTTCACAAAAATATTGTCTTGCAAATAATTCACAATTTGTAAAAAAATATGCTATATATACCTACCTTGTTAATGTTAAGTACATTTTCATTTACGCAAAAATCACAATTCGATGGTAAAATTGCCCACTTTTATTGTTAAGTAAATCATTTTGAAAATGGATAAAGTTATTATTTTGTTGTACGTACGGTAATGAAAATAGCCTTATGCGAATTATTCCTTAAAACACGAAGGTACTCCCAAAAAATACATTGTATAAAATAACTTGTGCCCCTTTACTCCAGCATAATTAATCAGTTTGGATAACGTGTAAGTCGTTGTTATTATTGGTGGTAAGAAATATGTATGTTTGCTAATTGTTTAATAAATTTGTGGTTAAAAACCCTTAAATTATTAAACGTTCATCCTGTATAATACTGTGACTTTAGAATATTTTAGTTATGGGTTAGGTATGTATATAATGGGGGTAAATGGGCCTCACTGTTTTTTAAACCTATGGTTTACGCAAATATGAGGAAATTGACAGCTATATGCATATTGATGAAAAATGAAAATTAGGGAACTATGGTGCCCATTTGCTATAATATATATAATTGTCTAAGTGTGTGTATGTTATATGTCTGTATTTCTGTACGGGTCCTTCCCTCAACCATCCTTAGAGTATATATAAAAAAAATCAAAATTCTTTCGAATGAAAAAACAAACTTATTATCTTCGTATTAAAAACAATATCGATTGAAAATATTAAATAAATTAAAAATATTTTTATAATGTATAATAATTCCACATTTTTAAAATAAAAAAAATCATCTAATCGATAAAAAAACACTTTAAAGAAACAATGAATTCAAAACTCAAATATACCTGTCATATTAAAAAACCAAGCAGAACATAAAAAAAAACATGTAAAAAAATTGAAAATTTCAATTAAAATTACCCTAGTTATTTATATTATATCTTTAATTGGATTTGAGTTCAACCCTTATAATGGGTCAAATTAATTTCTTATATAATATTATTGACCAGATTGCAGTGTTTATAGTGTTATTTAACAGTGGGTAGTGGTAGTTTTCTTTGTTGTTGTGATATAATCCAGCATGGCGTCCACGTGCTGGCGTCGTTTTCAAGCTCTTCCGAAAACATTGGCACGTGAACTCCGCGTGACGCCACTGTATACGCATGCGCATTACAAGACAAAACAACTTACTTCAATATACATACATACAACCTTCCGGCGTCTCCGTTCTGTTAAACCAAACTAAACCATGAAAAGAGCTTACAATTCGACTGCGAAGAAACGAAATCCATAAACCTTAATGTGAAATAACATATTTCAGTATTTATATATGATGTTCGTTGAATTTACATTGTAAAAATTTTAATAGCTCAGGGGATAAGACGCGTGGCTACAAATACTGTTGTCATGGGTTCAAATCCTGCTTAAATCAAGAATTTTTAGAAGAAGGATAGAATATAATATATATTTAATTATTAATTATGGTACAAAATTATAGGTTTGTCTTTCATCGTGCAACTACAATCTATTGATAAGCTTTTGTTATAAAAAAAGGATTTTTTTGTAGATACGTTTTTGTGTTATTAACCATTGAATTTGAATATAGTCAAATCCTGGGATTATGGACATATTTCTAATATTTTCATTTTGTTTTATTAATATATCCGAAAATGTAACCAGTGTTAACACATGTTACCAGCGTAATAGTTCAGGCGATAAGAAGCGTGGCTACAAATATTGTGGTAATTAATAAAAAATTAAATTGATTTGATCGGTTATTACGACTGGGAGATCGGGAATAATATTAATAAAATCCCAATCGATCGTCTTGATTGAAGTTTTCTCTGATTTCCTATATTGTAAGGTAAATACTGATTATTAAGTCGGTGACCTGTGTAACTGGTAATAGTTAAGATCACCGACAGATAATTAACACTTTGTTGTGTATAAAAAAAAGCTCCATCAGAGATGTTGGTTCTCTGGTATTCCAGACGACTGTTTTCTCTTAATAATAATAAAAAAAAATATTATTATGATATGCAAAAGTATTTGAATTGTTGAGTCTTATTATTTAATGTAGGCTTTTCTCCCTGACCGCCGCAATGATAAAGATTTTCTACAGCCCGGAAATCATAGCTTCTTCCGCATACAACACAACCCTAGCATTGTTTGCCACGAATATACACGAATTCATGAGAATTTTACTTTTTTTTTTAAAATAATTATAATTGTTATTTTCACGAATTAATTTCCAATTGACTAAAAATATTGTTTTATTTTATTTCAGGTAAGACAGCTTGATTGATTGGTCAAAAGCGTAGTTGGCGGCGGTATTAAGTGAGATTTTCCATCTTAATTTGTTTTCAAAACTGTGTCACGATTTGTGTCAGAATTTTGCACACAGTTTGTCATTGTTATTGAAATTCAAATATTAAACTAAATATGCTTATTGACATATTAATATAAGCCTTGGTTGGCCTGTTAAATTAATCATTTTTCTCCTCACTGAGGGATATTTGATCTCTCTTAAAAATATTTATTTATATACACTCTGAACGGCTTTTACAACACAATAATTACTAGTTACACATTTCACCGACCGAATTTACCTTACAACCCAGGAAATCAGAGTAAATCAGGATCAAGACGTTCGATCGGAATTTTATTAATATTATTACCGGTCTCCTAGTCGTAATAACCGATCAAATATTTTTTTTTACTTGAGCGGGATTTGAACCCCTAAGATTTTATTTATTTTACGTATAAATACATATTTTATTATATCATACTGCAGTACCACTAGAGCATTACGGGGGATCCAAAGTCGCCGTGATGATAATGCAGCACTCGTCAGTTGGAACATGAAAGAAGAGAAAAAAAAGAAAAATCAATAAAAAAAAAATCATAAAAGGATGTAGAGAAACGTGAAAAAGGTTTTACTAAGATAAATATATATTTATGTCGGCTAATATGAATGTAATAATCCATATTAAGTATTGGTAAATAATTTTTAAATATGATGGCAACCACCTCTCTTTTCGATGGTAATAATAATAAGCTGCTGCCATTCCATGGTTGTTGCTTATGCGATAACCAATAAATAAATATCAAAATTGAATTGCCCTATGGCCAACTTCCATATATTAATTTTACCATAGATAATGAATTAACTTTATTTCACCCTATGATTGATTGATTCTCCTCCAATTTCGTTTCATGTACAACTTGAATGATTCAAAATTGTTTTTCAATCACGATTAGCAGAGGGTAACGTTGTTTCCAGTTTGTCATTGTATCGACTTCCTTGTTGAAATGAAGGTCTTAATGCGTGGTTCATTAAATTAGGTTTAATGTAAAGGATGAAATTGTGTAGTATATTGTAGGACGTGTTTTCCAGTTGATTGATTCACCTCTGGCACGCGGACTATTAATCAGCCTCCACCATTTGCAAATACTACCTCCTTGTACTGTTATGAGACCTTTATTTTGGTCTCATGATTTAGTCCATCGCAAATATGTATTTACGAAGCTCTGAATTGGTTATTATTTAAAGTAATTATTAGGACCGTAGAGTGTATGTGGATGGTATGAATGGAAATTAAATAGCAAGTCATATTTTATATATTTTGACGGGTGTATTAAAAATATGTAATTCAGATTATTTAAAATATGCTAGGTACAATATAATAATAATAAATACTCTTGTTATTTAATAATTGTGTACAAACTATTATTATTTTCATAATTTGAATCGAAAGCCCGATTAGAAAACATTTCATAAACTGGAATTGAGGAAGACTTTGAAGGAAACTTGTATCATGGTCTATATACAGGGTGCACTTGAAATAACTGTGAATATTTTAAGGGGTGGTAGGGTATCGTAAAAATAATTGGTAAATAATAAAAAATATATATATATATTTAATTTTTTATTAATTAAAAAATAATTAATAATGTTAATAGTGCTTTTTGGAATCGTGTTTGGGCTACCATATTGGAATCAGCTGTTTCTCTGAAGTACTCAGTACTGACTGGCACGTGTATATTGTGTCTATTATACGTAATTAATATTATTAATAATTTTTTTATTTTGAATTAATAAAAAAAATATTGTGATTTTTATATAATGTTTCTGCGACCACTCTTCCAATTATAAAGAGCCAAACTCTAATAATTTGTCTCATATACACGCAAGGAAATTTACCGCGAACGGTCGTGATTGGTCAAACCGTATTTGTATGTAGATTCGTCATCCAATCGTTCTCTCTCCTTGCCACGAAATTGTATTCTGCACAATATTTAATTTACACATTTTGTGTTCGAACTCTCCTTGCCATCATATCCATTTAATCCAGATTTAAATAATGTTTAATATCCTTAATAATTTTTCTTCGACTTCTAAAATTATTTTACTTTCAATTATAAAGAGCCAAATTCTTGACGTATATATGGAAATAAATGATAGATTTATTGCGCCTGGCTTCGATATTTTATTTTTAATTTAAATGTAATTTTTAAATTGTCCCCCTTTGATCGTCTGAATGAATACACGGTGCTGACAGTATTGTGTGTGGTGCGGTTAGTATGTGTTTAAGGCATGGACGAACTGTTTTAATTAGTGTTAATTGGCGAGCGGATATGACGTGGCTGGAAGGGTCGCCATCCTAATTTCCTATACCGCACTACATTCTCTACTTGTCAAAGCCACTTCACCATCAATACCGCAATCCTTATGCCGAATAAAACCACATGTAATGCCCATGATTAACATCCAATCCAACATCTACAATTCTCAACCCCACTGTGACAAAGTATATCATTTTACTCTCGCGAGTTTCGCTTGTATTGATTTCACCCTTGACATTATTGGATACCCAGAAATATAGTCGGTCGAGAGAATTTATTTATTTATTTGCATATAAACGCTCAGGACAAAAATAAAAAAGGTTAAAAACAAAAATGGAAAGTAGATAAAAATTAATTATATAATGTATATAAAACGTATATACAGTACACACAGAAAAAATACTTCTAAATTGTCTAAAAAGAAAAGATTAGAATACCTGATATTCCCACCCAATTTTTATCGCCAAGGTTGTGCTAATTTATTGTCCATTTATATGCACATCCAAACATATCGTTATAATTTTATTATTGATATAAAAATATGTAAATAAATCGAAATAAAATAAATTTGTAAATTAATTTATACTGAAAATACTTGCATATAACAATGTCACTATTATTACATTCACTATTACTATCACTATTCTTCTTATAAGGTATATTTATTTGCATAAAATATATAAAATAAAATTAAGAAGCAATCACTATGTTAATATATAAGAAGGTCGCTCCTAAACAAGCCCTGTACGTAGCAGAATTTGTTGAAAAGAGTTCACCCAGGTGCGCAAATTCATTGCCAAGTCGTTGCAGCCTATTGAGAGGAGAATAAAAGAGGTAATTGGATGAGGAATACTGTGGATAAAATAAGGTAAAAATACTGTCATAAGGTTCAAAACATGATTTTACAGGACAGGAGAGAGCTTTGAAGTTTTGATGTTCTGTTTTTCAAATTTCTTCGGCACTATTTTTTGGACAATTTTTGCCACATTGTTTATAAAAAAGTAAAATTTTGATATTTAATATGTTATGACACTTCTTGACCGAAGAATTGTAGATCGTATAATTTGCATTTGTTCTTCTATTTATAGATTTATAATATAAAACTGAAATTTTTAGCTATTATCGGTAAATGTTTAAAATTAATGTTTTATTTTATAAAATCAATTAAAATGTTTTAATGGTTATATCCTTCACTTCACTTTATTACAAAATTTCTTAATGTCAAATTTTTGTACTGTAAAATTTAGATAAAGGTTATCATGATAACCGTTATAAGCTAGGAGGATATTTTTATTTATAACCAAAAATAAGGCTATTATTAAAGTTTTTTTAAAGGAGAATAAAGGTTTAGTTAGCTTGAACAAGTTCAATTATTACTGTTTTATGATAGTCTTACTGACCGGGAACATCAAAAAACATGCAAAAAGTACAAATAACCAATTAATAGTATTATATAACACAATAAAAAAACGATTTTTAAATTTTATGGCAGTATTTCGTAACGGGTGCGATTTAATTTAATTTTATCCCGTATTGTTCATTCAAGTGTTGTTGTTGTTCTTTATAATCATATTACTGGAGCTTTATCTAACCACCAAATTTAACACATTATCTGTATTAAAAAGGTATAATTTTTTAAAAACCTAACCCATGGTATATATATAACCCATATTATAGGTACTCGGTCGTCACAATCTTCGATTGACTTGATCAAATTGCGTGTCTTCAATATTTAAACCCGAGTAAAGCTTTTTAATATGCAAAACGTGGTCCGTGTGCGTCTTTTACGACATTTTTGATAATTCTATCCGTGCACCGTGTAAAAAGAGGCTTTGTGTGCCCGGTTAAAGGTTGGGGGTGGCATCTGACTAAGGGTGGATGGTGGTGGTTACCCTCACGATACTTCCTGTATTAAAATCCTGTATTCAAATCGCGCAACCGAAGATGATAGATCGCCACAATGAATTCACCAATCGACGACCTCTCGCCTTTAACTCAGCCCACTTCCATTTTGTCTCTTTGATGCCGAAATTATTTTGAAATTACACGCAAAATATATTTTATCAATATCACAAGGCTGATCTCTACCGCGAATAAATAAATATCATAGAATATTTGAGATGTTGAGGCAGACTTCAAAGTGGGTGCAACAATCTGTTATCTGTAATATCTGGTTACATTTTCGGATATATTAAAAAAATAATATATGTCTATAATCCCAGGTTTGGTTATTGGAATTCAATAGTTAGTAACACAACACAATGTATCTACAAAAATCCTATGTTTTTATCAGAAGAAACAAATTGTATTTTTTTTATACATAACAACGTGTTAATCTCCTGTCGGTGATCTTAACTATTACTAGTTACACAGGTCACAGACTTAATAATCAGTATTTACCTTACAATACAGGAAATCAGAGTAAACCTGGACCAAGACAATTGATCGGGATTTTATTAATATTATTCCCGATCTCCCAGTCGTAATAACCGATCAAATCAATTTTTTTTTTATTAATTACCACAATATTTGTAGCCACGCTTCTTATCGCCTGAACTATTACGCTGGTAACATGTGTTAACACTGGTTACATTTTCGGATATAATAATAAAACAAAATGAAAATATTAGAAATATGTCCATAATCCCAGGATTTGACTATATTCAAATTCAATGGTTAATAACACAAAAACGTATCTACAAAAAAATCCGTTTTTTATAACAAAAGCTTATCAATAGATTGTAGTTGCACGATGAAAGACAAACCTATAATTTTGTACCATAATTAATAATTAAATATATATTATATTCTATCCTTTTCTGTGATATTGACCCATTATATTTGTCGTAAAAATGTTATATATTGTTGTCGGAGAATTTAAATAATGCACTTTCACTGGATTTTGATGATGAATTATTTAGTTTCCCAATTAAGAATATTGATGAGCCAGCTATTAATACAGATATTATTAATTATACTATGTAATATCACACCCTCATCTTGGGTTACGTCCACCACAGATAGATTCATATGTATTATAATGTATATATCAATAATAATATTAGGATAGATGGCTATCCATCATATATATATATATATATATATATATATATATATATATATATATATATATATTTAGCTGATAAAATATATAAAAAGCGGTAGAGACGACCCTGAATATGAGATCTCGGCTACTAATATGTTTGGACATTGTCTATTCTATTCGGTGTAGTGGTCGATGCCAATAAAGCTGGTGAAGAAGAGCATCTTGAGGGATCCGAGTCTGACGCCATCAATCATCTCCTCATATTGATTACATTATAATAGACCTTCTGCCACTTCCTATACTTATACCTCCCAAAATGAAAACCTCACATTGCAAATTCCAGTTCATAATAAAAATCCACACCTTATTATACCAAATTAATATAAAATAATGATTAGCCGATATGGCGCACAGTTTCATAACCACGAACCCAACATTGACCTGTTTTGAGTAAAACGATATTTGAATGGAACATATCAAAATGTAATACCCAGCGCAATAGTTCAGGGATAAGAAATACTGCGATCATGGGTTCAAATCCCGTTCGATTAAACAAATAATGATTTGATGGGTTATTACGACTGGCATTGGATTGGGAATGATATAAATAAAATGTCGATTAATCGTCTTGATATAGGTTTACTCTTTTTCTTACTCGGTGATTTTTGTTCTGTCGATGACATTTATAACTAGTAATAGTTAAGATCACCTGCAGTTAATTATTGTCGTTGTATATAAAAAGAAACAAAATATATAAATATTAAGACACGGAAATAAATCGCAAGGTTGAACAAGCGCGCAATTTTAAAACTCCTTTTTATCAATGAATTTAAGTTCTGATGAGAAAGAACTTTCTATTTTTCAAATAAAAAAAAACATCACATTGAGTTCGTAGTTAAGGAACTGTAAGGAACTTCTTAAATTGTTATTTCTTTTGTAAATATTGAATTTCACTGTAAGTATTAGATGTTAAAAATATCAAGTCGACAATTTCTTCATATGACAATTTTTTTAATCACGAGAATTGTAATTGCGTAAAAATATTTTTTTTTATTAATATGGTGATTAGGTTAATAACACATTTTTATGAAACACAATAAAATTATAGTAGTGTATTTTGAGTTATTATTAGAATCGTATTCATATTTTTAGCAATTAATTAATAAAAATGCTAGAAGAACTACGGAAACATATTCTGTTTATTTTATTTATAGAAGATGAAAAAAGGCGTCCAAAATACCGAGAATAACTGTTATTTTTGGTCTCATATTTTTATTGTTATGTATTACAGTTTTTTTTCCACTAATATTGTAGATGTATAGATATTTGAATATTAATAAATTTTCATTTTCGGTATGGTTTTATTTACAAAACGAGAAACGGCCGTTACTATTGGTAAAATAAGACATTCCTCGGTATAAATGAGAACCTTTTCGTGCGCAAAATGAGTTAGAATCGAGTGTTGCGGTATTGGCGGTCATATGATATTGTTGATAAATTCAATATCCTACCATCTTTATTACAATACATCGCACCCTATACCCTTCTTATTTATTACATATCGATTCGGCATTGGCTATATGTCATTAACACGGGCTCGATTTATAAATATGAATTTAGTGTTTTCCTGAAAATATAAAGCCTACTCTTGTCTAAATATCAGGCAGCAGGAACAGAGCTTCTGCACTGCATCGTTGCAACCATGAAAATCGATGCAGCTATCAGCCTACACAGCTTCTGGGCTCCTTTCATATGAATAAGTACACTATTATTGCACAACAGTTATATTTCAATAAATATCCTTTCTTGGACCGATACCATAGTTTATATATACCATAGATATAAACTTATATTTCGCATTGCATATAAATAAGTCGTGTAGCCCGTGTATTGTCGCACTCTTCTCTCCTATTCGATAAAGGCATAAGTGTGTCTCCCTCACTCAACACGTTACTGAGAGTGATTGTGACAATACTTCGGCGATTAAAATCCAATAATTTATTTATTTATTAATATTAAGAGAAAACAGTTGTCTGGAATACCAGAGAACCTACATCTCTGATTCATCTCAGGGTTTTTAGACACAACAATGTGTTAATTTTCTGTAGGTGATCTTAACTATTACTAGTTACACAGGTCACCGACTTAATAATCAGTATTTACCTTACAATACAGAAAATCAGAGGAAACCTGGATTAAGACAATTGATCGGGATATTATTAATATCATTCCCGATCTCCCAGTCGTAATAACCGATCAAATCATTTTTTTTTTACTTGATCGGGATTTGAACCCATGACCACAGTATTTGTAGCCACGCTTCTATTCTATTACGCTAGTAATAATATTTTAAACATGTTAAAGAAGTAGTGTTTGGTAAAAAGTGAGGCTAGATGTATTTGAGTGTATGTTTGAGTCCATATGACATGTAGTAACAATGCATTTACCCATTTTACTGTGAAATATAACTGAAGATATGAAGAGAGATGTTTAAAGTATAATGTTTGACAGGTAACTCATGTTTTTGACCACTTGATCCACTTGAACTAACCACGAATTTAGCCACTCATGCGATATCTGTGTGAACCTAATTTTAATACCCTCTTTTAAAATTTATATGGTCTTAATGTAAAAGTGCTTATCCAAGTACATATTTTGAAAATAGACAATTGATCGGGACAACGAATTTAGCCACGTATGCGATATCTTATGTTTATATCTATGTGTGAACCTAATTTTAACAGACTGTTTTAAAATTTATATGGCCTTAATGTAAAAGCGCCTATTCAAATACATATTTGAAAATTGTTGAATAGGTATGTTATTTGCAAATTACAAAAAACATACCTATTTCTTTAAACATATTTTTTAGCCGCTTTGTGGTGTAATATTTAACATTGCTAATTTAGAATTGAGTATGTCTTGAGTTCTATTTCCGTCACAGACAAATGATATCCAATATTGCGTGTGGTGTGTGCGGTTACAATGAGTGTGTGCGTGCGGTGCGTATGCTTTATACCAATAATACCAAGCTCTAGTCTATTCGTACACGCACCAATACTATCAGCTTTAATAAGACTCACCAACACATTTCCCGAATTTCCTTAACATAAACCGAGAAACCTATTAATTTTTTGTTGTTAAATGATGAACCAAAATTCTTATGTGTTCTTTTCAAAACGTACTGGGTGGGCCAAAAGTAAAAATAATATGTTAATGTTATTTACAAAATTAAATAAAATTTAATTCCAAGAAATGTGTTTTATAATTGAATAAAAGTGAATTATTAAGAACTTAAAAAGTCATTCTATTTTAAAATAATGTTGTGACTTTTGGGCCATGCTGAATTTCTAACTAATGCCCGCCCTACTACTAAAGTTTTAATTGTAATTAAATTGAAAAGTACGATTTATATTTGTGTATTTAATTTGTTTACAGCAGACTAGTGAATGAGGATCTCCGGTTCAAACCTGTTATCAGTTCAAATCCCGATCAGGTCTTAACTCGTCTTAAGCTCACTTCTCATATTGGCATTTATTTCTTGTATAATAATTATGGAAACTTAATATTTACCAATATTGCAGTTGATTCGTACGTAATAGGTTTACCAGGCCACCACATACCGTGTTCACAAAACTAAATAAATAAATATTTTACACGTAAAAATTGTCGGTTATTGGTTTAACATATCATGCAAGTGTGAGTACCCTAATTTTAATCTGTGTATTTTGAGACATGTGCAAATGTATCCAGCGATCCAGACTTTCTATTGAAATGTATAAGAGCTTATCGTATTGCATTGCTCTTGTTTAACGGAACCGGTTATAACGTACTACTTGTCCACTATATGTATGTATAATGTATGTCTATATAGCAATGTGCTTGGGGTTGGTTGCGAGGGATGATACTGGCGAAGCAGGTCAACATTTTGTCCGTTGAACTCTAACCCCCTTCTGCTGCAAAATATACTCATACATATACATAAAAACGACGGCTGCAAATATCTGCAGAGGAATTTTATAATACACCACCTATTATTTAAATAATTTATTTTTATTTTATTTATTTATTTATTTACGCTCCGAGGAGCTTTTTTTTTTTTAGAAAGGGTCTTTTTTGAGAGGGTTTTTTTTATACACAACAACGTGTTAATTTTCCGTCGGTGATCTTAACTATTGTTAGTTACACAGGTCACCGACAGAGCGGCTCTGCCCGACTTAATAATCACCTCAGTATTTACCTTACAATCCAGGAAATCAGAGTAAACCTGGATCAAGACGATCGATCGGGATTTTATTAATATTATTCCCGATCTCCCAGTCGTCATCAAATCAATTTAAAAATTCTTGACTTGAGTGGAATTTGAACCCATGACCACAGTATTTGTAGTCACGCTTCTTATCCCCTGAGCTATTACGCTGGTAAATAAAATTATTTAAAAATAATTTAAAACACGGGTTGAATAAATGAGGGTTGTTTTTTTTATTTATATACATTTTAATTACATAACCTTTCAGTTGAACTGAACAAGTGTAATAAATACTTAAGTCTAGATTATAGTAATAAATAAGTTTATAACACTTACCACACTAATTAATATACATACTAGTGATGTAAGGAATCTCGTTTTTTATATTAATAAAAAGCGCGTGGCTACAAATATAAACTGTGGTCAAATGTTGTTTTAAATGTTTTCATCGGTTTTTACGACTGGGAGACAAAGAATACGATTAATAAAATCCCTAAAGATCGTCTTGATCTAGGCTTACTCTATTATCCTGATTTGTAAGGAAAATACTAAGGCGATTATTAAGTCGGTGACCCGTGTAAAGCTTGGGATTCCTAGGCGTGAAGACGGTTATACAGTTGCTTTACTGTACGTTTGATCTAATAAGTGCCTCGCCCGAGGCTCAGACGAGGCATTAACTAACAAAAAACCGATCACAGGTATAGCTAAGTAACTCTACTATCGTATTTACGGTGACGTATGCCTGAGAATCCAGTACTTTACTTGTAATAGTTAAGATCACCGACAGTCAAATTTGTAAAAACCCTCTCAAATTTAATTGTTATGCTTCATTGCCCAAAGTAAAGAAAAAAAATAATTCCAAATGCTAAAGTCAAGAATAATAATGTGATTACGGGGTTAAGTTAATTTTTTTGCATTGAATATGAAATGAATGGATTTTGATTTTATGAACTTTATCTTCAGTTTGTTTTAGATTATTTGAAAAAAGCCTGTAAAACTATTGCAGACCTGGAAACTGGGTCGTGTGGATTGTGTTCAAATATTAACCAACCCACCAAGCTTAGGGCCGTATTCAATATAATGGTTTAATGAGAATGTGTGCGTGCGGTGCGTATGCGTGTACACCAATACTAACAATCTCTAGTCTCTTTGTACACACACGACTAATTATTTATGACAACAATTCCAGCTATATTTTTTAGCTCATTTACACGCATTAACGATGATTGTTATTCATTTAAAACTATCTTCAAGTTGATTCGTGAATTAATTTGAATGTTTTACACGACGACGTGGATCATTTGTCCATTTTTTTGATAGCACCATGATAAATGGTGTAAAGTTTGATTGTATTTTTTAAACTTTGTATAAAATCGTTAATTCCTATTCCATAAATCAAGAGCAATTTCGTCATTTTATGTTAATCCAATATAAACATTGTATTCAGTTATATTTGCAAGCATTAAACGTTTTGTTATATCATTTACAGGAAGTTAAATATGTTTATGTGCTTCGCAATGCATTAGCAATTTGTTTGCAATACACCACACTCCTTTATATTAATAACAACCCAATTATATGCATTCCTATGGAATTTAGTTCATTAGTGAACAAATAACATGGGGGTTTGTATCATTATAGAATTACCAATTATTTTTTATATACTTAATTTCCGAAGCAAATTTATAAATTGACTGTGGTGATGTGCGGTTTTTATTATTTATTTCCCACATACCCAATAGGCCAAAAATAGCTAACGTTCCTTTTGATCGACGCGTCCGAAGACAGAAAAAAAATAATCGTCGAATAAAATAGCTAATATTTGACCTCGTAACTTCGGAGTCATTGTTTGGCTATCTTTAGTCGTGTTGTTGATGTGGCAGAATAAACATATCGTTGGCTTAGTTGAAAAACGACACAACTCGCAAATTATGACTTATGACAATTAATCGTCTGCTTTTTAATGCAACATAAAATATAATGATTTATTTATGAATCTATCTATATATAAAATATAAAAATCAGTGGACATAGTGGTCGAATTTCAACAAAAAAATAATATATACTGCGATATTTACTCTTATTTCCTGGATTGTTAAGTGAATAATTACAAAATATGACAGTGTATTACCGCAGATAAAAATGTCAGACAACTGGATGTATAAATATCAAGATGGCGGACCAAGCTGACGAGTCTGAGTGAGACAATTGTCTCTGTCAAACTCATCTGCTTAGCCCGCCATCTTGATATTAATCATTCACTTGTCCGGCCTTTTTATATCGGTGGTGTCGGAGAGTGAGACGATTATTGTTGCCTTTGTCAAAGTCATCTGCTTAGCCCGACATCTTGATATTAATCATCCACTTTTCCGGCCTTTTTATATCGGTGGTGTCGGAGAGTGAGACGATTATTGTTGCCTTTGTCAAAGTCATCTACTTGGTCCCCCATCTTGATATTATTCATCCACTTGTCCGGTCTTTTAATATCGGTGGTGATTTGTAAGTCTTACGAAATGGCGTAGTTTCTAATAATTATTTCAAATTATAAATATGTGTTAAAAAAAGAAGAAGCATGACTAATATGCATTATTATTGCTTAACACCTCAAGTATAATAAGAAAATTCAATGAAAATTGTCGTTAATTGTTCTGAAACCCATATAATATTTAGAATATGAATAGCGTTATTGTCAATATAGTTTCTTTTTGTAAATATATAACTTTATAAACTGGTTGGTGAGCGATTGAAAGTGGTTTTCACAACTATGACAATATTTCCATCCTCACAACTGGTGCAATGACCACGCCCAATCAACTCTCTATTATACTTATTATTGGTTAATAAAATCGTACGATAGCTGTAGTTTATTTTCTCTTAATATATAAAAAATAGGGTATTTTACAGCTTAAAGTTTATGAGTATTGCGCATAATTGTCGTGTTTTTTTTTTGTTTATGTCGTTTACGAAATCAATTCCACCAAAAGCGACACATATTTGTATGCGTGTTTTATTCTCGTTGTAAATCAGCCAAGTACTTAACCCATTCGCGTATGCTTAAATAAATTTAAATTATTATTTATCGGCCAATGATTAAAATATTTATAAATATTAGGTAACATAATATTAATTTATTAATAAATTTATGAAAAATTAAGTTCTACTGAATTTATTTATTTGAGGCTTTTCGATTAGGATTAGCTCAGTTCATAATTAGAGACTTGATATCTTTGAAGAAGTGAGGCGTTCAGTTCCATAACCACGAACTCAAACTTGACATGTTTCGGTAATGTAAAATCACTAATAATTTTTGCTATCATTAACTCATATAACAACAATATTTCAAACAGAATAAAGAACAAATTATAAAATTACAAGGGTAATGTTGATTGAAATTTTCAGCCTGTTAATGTTTTTTTATGTTCTATTTTGAGTTTTGATTTATTTTTGCTTTAAAGTTGTTTATGTTTCTATCAGAAGAAGTTATAATTTTAATATGGTTTTCGTATGATGACTCATCATAATATTTGAAAAGCGAGTCTCCCAATAAATACTGTTTTTTTTAATTGTCCTTTATTGTGCATTATTAAATATTTTGAAATTATTTTATATTATTATCATTAAAATAGCCGTTTCGAGAGTTTAGATATGTATTAATTGTTGTAAAATATTTATATAAAATATTATTCTTCCATCTTGTAACACAGGTTCAGGGATCCGTACAGACAGACATACAACATACACACATGTTCAATAATTATAGATATAATATAAAAATATGCATATGCAATATTGCAATTCCTCGATACATTATAAATAAATAAATATAAATTATCAGGGCCCGGAAATCCATTATGCGCATTTTTAAAACTCATTTTTTTCAATGCCTTAACATAAATATACATAATAATAGTTTGAGCAGGATATTTTTGTAGGACTTAAATATAATAGTGTGTGCGTTTGAGTGTAAACTACCAAGCTCTAGTCTATTCGTACACGCACTAATACTAAAAGCTCTCGAAAACACTCTTATCAAGACTTACTTTATCAAGAAGGATTGAACCTTCTTACTAGTACTATTTTTCAAGAAATGAAACATCAATAATCACACTTAATTAATCATAATAAAATTACAGGGTATATGATTAAAAAAAATGTTTTGTAATTTTTAAAATTGTCTGTTTTTTTTGTATGATAAATAATAATAATTGAAAAACCAATAAAAAGCGTCCAGTTGGGACTCAAAGCTTTTCTTGCTCGCGAAATTCTTCCATTAATATCCAACATTGACAGCAATTTTCCCACTTATTCCGAGAATTGTTAGCGGCTATAAAATTCATCACCCAACCTTTTTTCTTCGTTGTATTGTTATTTATGTAGCGGTACGGCGGAATTTGATATATTTTTCATAAAACTCACCGTGTAATTTTCCAAATCAATTAATTTGTTTCATAGATATATTTTTTTTGTTTGAATTTCAGTAGACAGATTGTAGTGTAATGTTTCATTCCCATTTATCACACTTTTTATTATAACTTAGATTCCAAAAGGAACTGCCGAAGAGGTTAACTGCTTGAGGCGTAGTCACGAATATACAGCACAATACCGAGTTCATTTTTTTATTGAGACGTTACCTTCTTGTATACATTTTTTATTTGAACGTTTTACGATCTATTTTACAATGCTCGTTTGATCTGTACTCAATGGCCTATTATACAACTGTTTTTATTAATATTTCACAATCAATCAGTGTATGGACTTTAACTATTACGTGAATAAAAAAACAATCTCATATAAATTTCGGATGTGAAAATCGCTATGAATAGATTCAATTGGGGGTCTATTTATGATAATGTGTTTGTTTCTAATAATAGTGATTATCTTGAGTTTCTTCTAATGTAGGATATCTGGAGATAAGTATTAAATGTCAATGACACGCTGTTTTCACATCAATTACGTGACAAACCACACTAGAAAACTATTATTGTTTACTTAGGGTCTAAATAGTTATAAATAATAACGTGATTAATATACAATAAAATTATCATAAGAATGTTTTTATTGGAATATAAAATCGACTATTTAAAAAAAATCAGATACATTTTTTTATATATTTATCATGGCTTAAATTATAGATTTTATATGAATTGGACATTAATAAAAAAATATGCATATTTTTCAGGAAAAGAGAATTTTTTTAAAAATTCATTTAAAAAAAATATAATTACGTACTTATTTAACAGACACAATACAGACGCGATAGTCACTACTGAGTATTTTACAGAAACAGCTGTTTCCAAAGCCATTATGAATATTGCAATTTATTTTAAGTTAATATTTCTAAAACGTATTTGATAATTTTTTTTTTCATTTATTCATGTGATACTCTACCATCCCATAAAATATTCTCATTTAATTCAAGTCAACCTGTATATATTTTTTATTGATTAAAAAGTAATTAAATAATTTTACAGGTTCAGTAACTGTTAGTGGCAGTTATATTTATTTCAGCTTATAATATCTTGGCATATATTTCGTTGACATGAAAAGCAGATTAATTAAAAATTTAAAACTTCATACATACAGTATATTTTCCTCCTCCAAAATATTAAAGCCATAAAATTTCCACTCTGTATAAATTTCCTTGCATTTACTCGATTTATAAACCTGATTAATATATATATATATATATATATATATATATATATATATATATATATATATATATATATATATATATATATATATATGTGTACGTTTAAAAAATTATATGAATTGAAGATTAACAAATATATGATCAAATAACAAATATTATTTCAGATCACCACACTTAATTTAATTATTGAGTCTTTTATAAATTGGCTACTACTTAGTTGTTTAGGGGTTGTTGGCACTATTAGATAATTAGTAAGAGACAATTAAGTCCGCATACACAACGGGTTAATCTATCGACCCCCTATTAATTACCCTAAGACCGTATATAACACAGATACCGTCTTGGCGGAAACACCCTCTCCTCAACCCTTTTTATGATGTTGTTTAAAATATTCTTTTTTTTTAATAAAATAATATTATTCCATCACACGGTACTGGAATTCAGGTACACTGCGATCTTTATTTGTTGAACAGGAATCCTATAGGAGGATAACGGTCAAATTAGGCTTGGTCATTAGTAGGAGAGTACACTTTAACACCAACATTCTCTTCATTTTTATCCCATTTCATCTCGTGTTTTTATAAACCCTTTTTCTACCTCGGTGTTTACTTATTTACCTCTTACACACTCTACTTATTACACCCACAAAAAAACTCAATTTAATCTCTAATGTGATAATACGTGTTTGTAATTGCATGATTTTTTATTTATATATTGTACTCGAACTGTGTGATACAATTCTCAAATATATTAAGCGTCTCACACTATCCTTTGGTCATACTAAATTATATGAAATATTGACACAATTGTGTAATATTTGCAGTTATTAATAACACCTATAGGACTTGTTTAGGAGCGACTTTCTACAGCAACATATAAATTATTCCTTCCTACACCTTTATTTATTTTATTTTATATACATTCTATTTACACATTTTATACAAACATTTATTTATATAATATATAATTCTATTATTTTTTTTTTTATATGTACTTTTCATTTTTGTTTTCCTTTTTTAAAAATGATTTTCTGAGCCTAATATATGGTAATATATAAAAAACACCCATGTTTGTACAGCAAATGTCATATTATCGATTTATTAATTGCTGTGATTATTCACACTGTAACATAAACATGTTATTATATAGCCAATCACAGTTGTTTGCGGTTAAGTTATTTTAGCTCCACATACATAATAAACATAGTGATATTATTTCAGAAAATCCAGGAAATGTATAATTTGTTTAAATTATGGATTTTATTAAAAGATTATAAAATTTGTGATTTAAAATTAACGTCGCATTAAGAGTTTATCACAATTTTTAGGTCCGTTGTTATCTTAAAGAAAAGGCATATTATGTACATAATTATTTACTTATTTATAGGCCCTATTAGGTTAGGTTGGGTTAAGACCATTTTATCCAATTTACCTGTTCTCGATCTATTACAGTATTACATCGCCTCAGTGTTTACATTAAAATCCTGGAAATTAGAGTAAACTTTGTTGGAGACGATCGATTGGGATTTTGTTAATATTATTCCAGATCTCCCAGTCGCAATAGCTGATGTAAATATTTTTTAAAATATATATTTTAGCCACGCGCCTTATGACCTGGGCTGAGATCGTTACTAATTTATGAATTCTGTTCCTTTACAATATTTTTTCTTTTTCTTTGTGCATAACCCGGACTTGGATATATTCTGAAAGTGAACCAATTCATTATATTTATCCCGTTGCCTTTGACACTGTCTTTATAATATTCTCAATAGCGTTTCCTTCGTTTCCGCTTATAGGGTAAAAGGATATGACCGTTAAAAGGGCTCTGATATATAGGAAAAGTAAACGAACACCTTATTAAATAACACCGTACCACTAATAATATATCATCAAACTAGTAATTACAATATAATGAGGGATTATGGCGCACTATCCCATCTTCCCGATAATCTTTTATTATGTTTCCCTTCATCAATAATACAGTATGTGTACAAATGTGAAAAAGAAAGTAATTAGTCGTAGGTACGAATATACATACACGTGCCACAAGAGATCTGTCCGACACCTGATTACAGTAACGGAAGCACCTCTTAATCACACCTTTACCTTTGTGCCGAATACGTGATAACTTAGTATTATCTAGTAAGAGTGTGTTGTACATAGAAATAAACAAATAGTCCCTATTACACGTAATTAAACACTGAACGCATACTATTTGTTTCAATCACAGCGTTTAAATTTTGATATTTTCTCTAAAAAATACAAGGCACAGAAATACAGAAAAAATCGAGGTATATAATAATCCATTTTAAAATATACATATAGAAGAATGATATTAAACTTGGGTCCTGGGACGTACCTTAGAGAGATTCATGAGATTATCAAAATGAAAACAGTGGAAGAGTTTATCACTGACTGACTAAGCAATAAACACTATAAAAAAATGGTTAACTTCACCACTATTAACTTACTTAATACAAAATCAAATAAGCGAAACTTTAAATTACCACTGAAATGTTTAAGGGACATTTCATAAAAATTCTTTAACATATTTAAAATACACAAACGCATTTGATTTTGTCTGTCACCGCAGTCATTAATGATTTTACTATATTCGTGTTTCACAATATTTTTGTTTTATTCATATAGTATTAAGTATATGTTTTTATATTTATAATTTTATTTTATTATTATATATATTTTAGTAGTTCTACAAGTGGGCTTTTGTATTTTTTCCCATTAATTATGTTATGACTTATTAATTATTTTAATTATCGATTGATTGTACTCCGTATTAAAATAAGTAAAAGACTAAGTCTATAAACTTAATATTGTAACATCTAATCATAATGTATCAAAACATTGTATGCAAATTATATTTAATAATATAGAAGAATGATACATTCCACATTGTCATTATTTCACTTTTTACCGACAGGGCGGCGCTGCTTAAATATTGTTACCTTACAATCCAGGAAACTAGATGAATTCTGGATCGATATCGGTCATTAATTATTTTAGATGAATTTAGGAACGACATTCACATACGCATTTGTAATAAAAAAAATTCGAGTTATGAAATGTAATATTAACATTTTTTAAATGCTTACGATTATATATGAGGCATTTTTATTTATTTCATCTAAAGTGATTTACGGATTATAAAATTTACTATGAGACCTTTATATCTACCAAATACCAGTTATACCTTTTTCCATGCCGGGATGTGAACTCGAATTAACTATGCTCACCATTGAGCCACAAAACGGCTCTCAATTATTTTAATACCTCCTCTAAGCTTTATATTTTTAACACGATGCTAATTATTATTTTTTCTATTTTCAGGTATGTAATCCAGATAAAATCTTTCGAATGTACTTAAATTTACGTGAGTATTATATAATATTATAACCAGATATAGTCCAAGTGGGTGTAATGAAGTTGCAACGATTTCCACTATAATATTGCTTTATTATTTGATTGTATAATATTATTTTATATGAACTCTGATATTTACACAAAACATTATATGATAGACATACATCTACAGTTATCATATATTAATTATATTCATGGGACAAACTATAAAGTTGAATGCGAATTTCAAAAATTGTAATATTATTTTATTATTGTTCTTTTAATATCAGAAAATTCAAATAGGTATGTTAATACATTTTACAGAATAAAAAAATTGAAACAGCGCATTGCTCTACAATTGTAAGCGATTGAAAACATTTTTTGCCCTCTTAGCGGTTTGATAGTAAGCATTATTATTTTTTATTTTTTATTATTATTAAAAGAAAACAGTCGTCTGGAATACCAAAGAACCTACATCTCTGATGGAGCTTTTTTGAGGAGGTTTTTATACACACAACGTGTTAATTGTCTGTCGGTGATCTTAACTATTACTAGTTACACAGGTTAATGACTTAATAATCACTATTTACCTTACAATACAGGAAATGAGAGTAAACATGAATCAAGACGATCAATCGGGATTTTATCAATATTATTCCCGATCTCCCAGTTGTAATAACCGATCAAATATTTTTTTTTACTTACTAGCCACGCGTCTTATCCCCTGAGCTATTACGCTGGTAACATTTGTGTTAACCATGGTTACATTTTCGGATATATTAATAAAATAAAAATATTAAAAATACATAGATATGTCTATGATCCCAGGATTTTACTTTATTCAAATTCAATGGTTAGTTATACAAAAACGTATCTACAAAAAATCCGTTTTTTATATCAAAAGCTTATTAATAGATTGTAGTTGCGCGATGAAAGGCAAACCTATAATTTTGTACCATAATTAATGAAATATTTATTATATTCTCTCCTTTTTTGTGTTATTGACCCATTAAATTTGTCGCATGTATATATTATTATTTTTTAACTTGACTCGAGCGGGATTTGAACCCATGAGCACAGTATTTGTAGCCACGCGTCTTATCCCCTGAGCTATAAAGCTGATAATTAATATTATTATGTTAAAAGATTTTTCTGTTTCGTCCAAAAATAATAATAAAAATGTAAGTGTTTACAATTGTGAGAAATAGAATACATACTTGTTTTTTTACCTTCTTGGCCGTTTTTTGATTATAACCTACTCGGTTTATTTATTAGTAGTAATGTAGCTTTGATAATTTTATTGATGGGAGATTTTGGTTGGTTATTTTGATATTATTATGTATGTATTATTTACCAAGTTAGTTGGGGTGGAAAGAGTGCATCATGAAACGGACGCGGAAGTGTCGTATTCTTTTTTTTTTCATACATAAATATAATTCTTGGCGATCTCTTTTTGCAGTTACGCAATTCTCCGCCTACTCCCTTTTATACCAATCGATATGCCACCACCATCGTCCCACAACAACCCTCTGAAACACCACCCTTATTCCACTCCCTATCTGGTGCACCCGGAAGTTGACGTGCTCCTTCGGGATAATCTCGCATAACGTAGCGTCTTGGATTTCGCGCTTTGTTCGCCACTTTAACACTAAACAATACATCCAAATATATCACATTTCCTGTTAGCATCTCGCCTTATCGACCGAGGAGCGTATTTTAAAACCATTGTTGTTACGATCCTAGTCACAAGATTTTCCAATTCACCTATTATGTTTAAGTAAAAGCGTTTAGTAATCCCCTTTATATCTAGATCACTCGTAAGGAAATAAAACCGTTTAAAAGCTTGATACGCCTCGCACGGCCGAGTCCTCCTCCCCTTTTTTTAAATCTTAATTAAGTTTACTTAGCACGATCTGAGACTTTTCAAAAACTTAAATATTAATTCCGAACCCGAAAGACAGCGGAAAAAAGAGTGAACTTTTTAATTAACCATTTCAGTGGAACGTTACAACAAACAGATTGTCTTCCGGTCCAAAGTGTCTGTATTCCCTTGTGAAGTTTCGGTAATTTCCCGCACAACTTTTCGATTTTCATAAGGCCGCGATGATGAGTCGAAATATTTTTTCGCGTAATTAATCAAATTCTTCAAAGGAAAATACGCAATTATTTGCCCCCGAAACTCCTCGCCCATCACC